>VZTG01003863.1:165803-190040 GCA_013397845.1 Melanocharis versteri
TTTTTTGGTATGTAAACAACATTGTCCAGGCTACTGTCTACTCAAACCAGAATTTTTTCAATAGACTAGATCTTAAAATTGTGATTATTAAAATCACTTGCAGAAAAATTATAGAAAATATTAATTTAAAAGTTGTGGTTTCTGTGAGAATTTTTTTTCTATTTTTATATGCTTAAATTAGACCTTTTCATTTCAATTTCCCTTGCCTGGGTTTGGTTAGATTTTGATTTCATTTGTTTTTTGCTAAAGACTTTTCTTTTGTAAATATTACTCTTTATTCCCACTTTTCCTTTTTTTTTTATAAATTTTGTTTTGGCTCCACCATACTTTCATTTTCTCCTTTTTAGTTCAAATAATTTCTTTCAGTTGCTATTTGGGTTTGCTTTTGCTGTCTACTTAGTTTTTCCTCATGTTACTTGTTAGGATGATTTTTGTCTGTGTGTTAGAGAGCAGCAAGAGTCGTGCTGCTCCACAGAGTATGAGCCATGAACAAAAGGTGACCACAGCACATGCACTGCTCTCACTAGGAGGGCACAGCTCTACAGGATCTGACTACAGCACACACAGCAGGCTGCTGATCACAAGATCCATCAAGAGACCTGGTTTATCTGAGCTCTTAGTTTTTAGTAAATAGAAAATTACTCATATACTAATAGCAGTTCATTGTTATCATTTATAACTGTTAACTGACCCTCCTGCAGGTTCACATGTGTGACTAGGAACATAACAATATGATCCAGTACCACAAAACATATCACCTGATACACACAAACAAGTACAAGAATATGTGTGTAAAGCTTTGTTCCATTAGCCTTGTCACCTAGATTAAGCTGTAATGCTCAGATGCCAGCTACCACCTTACTCAATACATATTGAAATTACAACAGAGAATTGGATTGACCTGTGTATTCCCACAATACACATTTATTTGTATATATGCTTTTCTAGTGCACTTGAGAAATATAGTTCCTACCAGTTGTCATGGTTGCTGCCTGTAATCTTAATAAACTTCTTAAAGTGTCTTGAAGAGTGCACAGAAATACCATCCTAGGCAGTCTGCCAGCTGGAAGGATATTATAAAATACTGCACTTGCTCACCAGGGGTTTCCCACAATATCTCTCCAGCTGGCAGCCTGATCTGCTAGACGGAAGCCTCTAGAAGAGCAACACTGTACCTCTTGCTGGCAGATTTGTTCACACCGTAGGGGTGGGAGTGTCCCAGGAAGAGCTTTTAACAATTTCTTCAAGCCTGAACATTTATGTGGGTTTACTTCCACTACACCTTTGTGCTTGACAGAAATCTGCCTATTATAAAAATAACAATAACATATGAACTTAAAAATTCCCGAGTTTATAGAAATATTCACATAATATTGACATTTCTAAAGATTGCCACACTAGGTTTGGGAAGAGTGAATCTTAAATCATTAGAATAAAAAGGCTAGTCTTGCACCTCAACAGAGATCTATAGGGCAGATCACTCAGATTTCATTGGTTGACTAAATTAATATGGATTGTACAGTGATTTATCCTAAGCAAGAGTTTCAGCTAAGTATTTTAGAACCACAGCTTTGACTCGAAAAACAAAGACAAAAAGTCACACAAACTCATTTTCAAAATCTCATTAAAGGATCTGAAGACTACTTTTTTGTCTGCTTTTTAAAACAGTCTCAGGTTTCTCACTCTCTTCAAGAGGACCATAAAAGAGGTTTCTTGTGAATGACTATCCCACTTCTGAATAGCTTAACACATATTAATTTATTGAATGAAGATCCAGCAACCAATAACTAAATTAAACAGAAGAGATTAATCTGAGAAAAAGTATTTTAAAATGTAAATCAGAACCAGTAACTGTAATTCAGATCAATCCAAACTTTCCACCTCTGGCTGCTGAAGAGAATAAATCTTGATAGAGGAAGAACACAGCATAACTGTTAAACTATTCACTTTCAGACATAATTGTACAGGATTGTGTCTAGATGGTTCTTGAATATCTCTGGTGGGGGACACTCCACCTCTCTGGGCAACTTGTTTCAGAGTGCAGTCACTTGCATAGTAAAGAATTTCTTCCTCATACCCAGCTGCAACTTCCTGTGCATCAGTTTCTGCCCATTGTCTCTTGTCCTATTGCTTGGCACCACTGAGCAGAGCCTGGTCCATCCTCCTGCCACCCTCCCTTCAGACACTGATAGACATTGATGAGGTCCCCTCTCAGTAGCCCCTTCTCAAGGCCAGACAGGTCCAACTCCCTCAGTCTGTCTCCAAAAGGGTCATGCTCCTGTCCATGAAGCATCTTTGTCTCCCTCCACTGCACCTGTTGCAGGAGCTCCACATCTCTTGTACTGAGGAGCCAGAACTGGACACAGCACTCCAGATGTGGCCTCACCAGGGGCAGGATCACCTCCCTCGACCTGCCGGCAACGTTCTCCCTAATGCACCCCAGGGTACCATTGGCCCTCTTGGCCACAAGGACACACTGCTGGCTCATGGACAGCTGCTGTCCACCTGGATCCCCAGGTCATTCTCCACAGAGCTGCTCTCCAGCAGGTTAGCCACCAGGCTGTGCTGGCTCATGGTGTTACTTTTCCCCAGGTGCAGGACCCTGCACTTGCCTTTGTTGAACTTCAGATGGTTCTTCTCTGACCATCTCTCCTGTTGAGGTGCTTCTGAAGGGCTGCACTCTGCAGTGCTCTGCAGATCCTGCGAGGCATTCTGGGCCCTCGCAATGGGTGCAAAAACTTACCAGAATGAGGTGTAAGATTTTGTAAAGTCAGAAGTCTTGGAATCAAATTTTCATGTAAGTATATCCACAGGAAAGTCTACAGGAACAAAAAAGTTTCAGGCAAATAATGGAAAAAAATAATAATCAATTATTGTTTTGTATCAAATGACATTAATTTGATCTTTGAATTGTGTAGGATAATGTCAACAAACCAACAGTGGGCTTTGCTAGAGATTAATTTTCAGACTTGCATTCTTTATCATACTATAAGCTGAAGTCAGACATATGTCTTGGTGCAAGGCCTCTCAATTTCATTTATTTATTTTCAAATGAATTGTGCTGATAAGATCTTTATACTAAATGATGTAGCCAACCTTTCACTTCCTAGTGTGTAGTGTCTTTCAGACACGTCTAATTAACCAGATTAAAAAAAAATCAACTCTGAGTGTTACACAGTCACAAGGCTTTCACTTCTATATGAAGAAAGTCAATCCTTTCAGTATCAATAAAATTCAATTTTCTCCTGAAAAGAGGCCATGAATAGCTTTCTATCTGAAGGAGAAAAAAAATATTTATGCCACATTACTTGATTTTTCTAAAATTTACAATCTGATTCAAATCAGTAGGGAAAAAAGTATTAGATATAAATGTGAAAGTCTGAAAAGACAAAAATTTTGACTAAGACAAAATTTCAGCTTAGCTTCTTGGACCTTGTGCTTGAGTATGATTGATCAGACGTGTCTAAGATTCACTTCAGACAGAATAGTCCACAAGTTCTGTTGCTGGTTGAGGAGCATCATGTTGTAACAGTAAATATGACAAATATATAGGATATAAATCTCTTTTCTGCCCAAATAGGCTGCATCCAAAGATGCCGAGAAAACCAACTAATGTTTTTGCAAAGATGATTACTCTGAAAGGTAATAGAAGAAACCAAATGATGCTTTCAGAATGAAGTTTCTCACTCAGATGATGTAAGTTGAGATATGTGTGTAGCTCTCCTTTTGGGACATGCCGTTTGCAAAGAAGATACAGGCTGTGTTGATCAAATACTAGAACTATCAGTTCCCTGATAGTCAGTGTCATTCCTCCATAATTTGCTGTAAAAGAATTCAGGTTTTTTATGAGTGAAGGACCACCAAATGAGCCTCTGGAATTTGTCTCACAGCAGAGAGTTTGTAGAATGATCATGAGGCTTTTTTATTTTCTTAAGTTAAAAAAAATGGATTTTATAAGTATAAATAAGTCATAACTTTCATAATTCTATTATTAACACTCTCATAGTTGCAATCTATGCCACATTCTAAATTTGTACCTTTCATCACATCTGATTTTATTCTAGATTGCAAACCATGAAACAAATATTATGTTTACCATTGCCAAAATTTATGTTTACCAGAGGTATGTACCGTGTATGATGTTAACTCTGGTCTCTGTGGTCTCCCATTAACAGCCATTTTTCAAAATCTATTACTCAGGAAAAAATTTAATTAAGCTTTTGATTTCACCTAAATACTCAGTTTAATTGAGAGCGCTCAATTAAACTATTCTTGTGTCAAGTATATTAATCAAGATGACATCCTTAAACCCACAAATAGTTATATCGCTGCTCATAGCTGACTGATATGGAACATCTGGAGATTTTTATTTTGGGTGCTTTTGCTACTTTGAGAATTCTGTGTGATTACATGAGGCAAAGGAGAATATAGATTTGCAAAAGTAGTCAAGGAATAGCATAATTGGATGACTTCTGGGTACACTCCATTTATACAAATTGCTTTAAAAGGACACTTCAGTGGAGTTCTTTTAAGTGCTACAGAGCAAAGTATGAGAAAGCAACACAAAAGTAGAAAGAGACCAGTTTTCAGATGGTAATTTTACAGTGTTCTACTGTGGGACTTGCTACACCTTAGGGCAACCCAAAAAATTTGTCATCAAAACATTAGAAAAGTCCCACATGTACAGAGGACATATCCTGAGTTAATCTTCTGGATGGCCTTGTGGGGAAAGTGATTAGATTCCAAAGAGTTCTAATGCAGAATGATTTTATTTATGAAAGGCATTACAAAGAATAGTGCTTTTCACTCAAAAAATCTAAAGAAACTTTCCATTAAAATGTTGGACAAACCAAAGAATAACCTTTAAACTGCATAAATTAATATTTATGAGATAGCAATTGAAACTCAAGCATTTACCTCAATCCCATCCACTAAAACAGAGAAGACAAAACACTTGCCTTTGTACAGACATTTTTTGTCATTATTAACCTGACCAGATTGGAAATACTTTGGAATTTTTCAACGTCATTTAAATGCATAACTGTACTATAATCACAGGAAGATTAATTTAAGGTAAGTAAGCTTAAATTTAATGCACTCTTAATGATAGTATACTCCTTCAGAGCCTCTGTACCACCCATTCTATCCATACGAGGACTGAAATGAGGCACTTAATTTACTTTAACCTCCTTAGTTATTAATGTATATGTTCTCACACTTAAATTTTTTCCCTAATATGAGCTCTACTTTGTACTTGTTAGAATTTTCTAAGTTCAGAAAATTTCATAATTTTGATAACATTGCTAGGGTACAACCACTATTGATATAAAGCCAAATAACTAAAACTTTCCTATAAGCAAAACAGAATATACTTGAAAAGGGGTTTCCATACAATATCCTTTTATGTTTTTAAAAACTTTCTTAATAGGAAGTATTTCAGTGTAATACATTCAAGTTTAAATTCAATCCTACCAAATTCTGGAGAAGCAATTAGAAAGGCATCAACATGTGTTTTAAATAAATCTGTAATATTATTCTGAAGGTGATTTTGCTTTGTAAAAACTGCTAGTACTGAGAAACAGCTGAGTCATCTAACAAAAGAATCATAATTATATGGCTCCCTTAAAGGAAAAAGGAACCCAAACACTACAGTCTTTCAGTTATTAGACAAGAATTTAAAATACTGCACATGAAGTAAGTTAGTCTTATCAGAAAACAAGCAAACAAACAAACACGGAAATGATCCCTTAATTTCTATGCAATTACATAACTAAAACTACTATCCTGATTCATACATACAGGAGGATCAAATTAAGGCTGCCGAGGTATTAGGCCTGTCCTTTTCATGTGCTAAGTGAAGATGCCTGGCTATCATGCTGAACAGTATTTCTTTGATAGTCGCAAAATCAGCAGTATCTTTAATATCATAACACTCCCCAATTGACTGGCTATTCCTGTAGTTATTTTTTTCTCCTGAATTACACAGTTATTAAAGAGCTAATAAAAAGTGTGACTGTTATGTCATGGTGGCACCAGAATTTTGGGGCTAGCAATGGTGTTTATAAATGTGCCATGATACATAATTTTAAAAACTATTAAATGCACATAAAAATACTTCCATACAATAATCGTGGTTTGTGTAAAGTTTGATGTATATGATAGAAAATGATGTATATATTTGAAGTGGCAAAATCAGCTTCTAATGTAATACAATGTCATAATATAAAAATAAAGTGGAAGCAAAAGATGTTTCAGAGCACCGTGTCCATTCAGATGTAGTTAAGATGTGATTTAAGCCTGTGGTAAAGCCAATATTGTTTATTGGGAATGTAAATTATAAACAGATATATCAAAATAAACACATATAATACACTCGAAAAATTTACTGTGCTTGTTTTTAATAACTTCGGAAGGTTGAAAGAATATTATTATATTGATAGAATATCTATTAGTGTTTTATCAACAGCAGCCATTTATAGGAAAACTATAAAAATGCATGGAAAACTATATCTAATTGTTGCAAAAATATGTCCTAGAGATTAATTTTAGGATTGTAACAGACCTATAATTCAGAAGCTGCTTGGGTCTGAGGAGTTACTGCTAGCTTCTGGCACATTAAAGCAACAATGGATACTGAGATCTTGGCAAAATCCCCATATATTAACTTATTGAAGATATCTAAGATCTTGCCAACATCTGTCGAAATAGAGAGCAATGCTTGTTTGATTTTCTACTTTTGCTAAATGTGTAAATGTCCCAAGTCCATAACACTTTGTAGTGGTCTCACTTTTCAAATATGTAGTTTAAGTGATTAGGGCCAGTCAAACATTTCCTGCCAACAGCTTTTCAATTAGAAAAATGTTCATTTGTTCGGAAAAAAAAGATGGGACAGAAAGCATTTTAGCTGTTGCTGTTTTTTGGTGTAAATGGTTTTATGCTGCTGCAGGATGCAGGTTTAAGTAGAAACAGGAAAATATTTCTATACAGACTAGCAGCCAGATTCAAAAAGTACACAAGCAGGTAAGAAGCCCAACATTAAATCTCCTTATTTAGGAAGCTGAGGGTTTAAATGGTCTTGGGAATATATGAATAATTTAATGAACATACTCACAAAGTGTTTCATAAAATGTGTCTCTCAAGCTCTCTTTCAGAGAAAATATTTGCCATTTGTAAAAATTAATACTATTTTAGTCGTTAAAAAAATCAGATTTTTAAAATATTATTCCACTTTTAAGACGCATGTCTCTAGAGCGTTCAAGTACACACATAGAATTACATCTGCACTCGGAAAACAAGAGAGTGAAAACAGAATAACTAGCAGTTGCTGGACAAGTCATTGGAACAGTGATAACGGGAGGCCCCCACTTTAAAACCCCTCACTTAAAAATACCAGACACTTAGTGTGAATCTTGATTTTCTTTTTCACACAGCAGAACAATCTCACTGGTGCAAACAGGAAATACTAAAGACAGCTTAACCCTCAGCTGGTGCATCAATCTCTTACTTTTTCAGGCAAGGTGAGGTTCACTAATTCTTTACAAACCAAGATTTTTGTATTCTCTTGTCCAATATGGAATGTTTTTGGTTTTGACTTGGTTAGTTTGTTTGGTTTTTCACCATTCCCACCCCCCTTCCTCGCTGTTTCAAATCACCACACTGTAGCAGTACGGGGAAGCACCAAGAGCAGGGCTGCTCTGCAGGGAAGAGCAACCAAGAGTGTTCAGAGCGCTCAGAGGGGCGGTGCCTTTCCCAACCGAAGTGGACCAGTCATTGAGCTGATAATGGAGTCCAGCATCAGCTCCAGACAAAGCAAGGAGATGAACCAGGCACAGGGTTTCTCCATGGATCCAGTTAGGAGCAGCAGAAGACAGGACCAAAGACAAGACTGGAAGCAAGATATAACTACCATATGAGAGGTCCATTCAGAAGAAAAATTACCTTCAGTGCAGGTCCAAGGTGCATCCACGTGACATGAACATAAACAGGACAAGCATGTTTCAGTCAAAGCCCAGGATAGGGGACTGGTTAATCAGGCCTCAGCTCAAGTGGGGCATCTGGAAGCCAATGCAGATGGTGTGATTGGAAGCCCCAGGTGAGGCTGGTCAGGGTCATTAAGACCTATCAGCATCTCAAGAGCCCTGACAATCACAGCTTTTAAGCTTCTTCATGATACCAAAACTTAGGAATGCAGCCAAACAAGTTTCTAGTCAAGCTTGACTCAGAAACAAGATCAGCCTAACTATGCTATTGGGTTTCTTCTCTCAGGCATCAACATAACATTGTGTAGATACAAACATGACTTTTTTAAAATCAGATGTGAAACTCCAAATGTATTGTTTACTACCCAAAATTCCATTTTTGATAATACTAAGAACTCTTTAAGTCTAAGTAATGTTGAACAACAAAGGACTCAGCTTAGGTCCAAAGCTTGTTAGTGTCCCCAACACAATTTTATGTCCCACTTCTGCTGGAATTCTCATGGGTAAAATTAAGAGATTGGCCCAAATTCAAAGCTTGTCCAAATAACAGGGAGAGGAATTTTGAGTAACATAAATATCTATGAGCTTTTTTAAAAAATGTTGTAGCTGTCTATTTGGACAGTAGGCAAAAAGAAAGGCTACGAGGAAAGTAGCAAAATCATTTTCCGTGTTTGCTTGAACAGTAAATTCTTAGATGGCCATAATGTGAACTCTCATCTTGTGAAAGATGTACAGGATGAAATGCAATGTTACTAAGAAATGCCATACAAAGATGTTGGCTCCTTCTCATGCCAAATTGACTGACACATTTTTGTTAATACAAAGAAAAGAGTTTATACAGCAGGGAGTTAATTCCCTTTTGAATTATCTGCTGTTTTATTCCAACATGGGATAGAGAAAATTGCTATGAAAATATTTTGCTGAAGGCAATACAGAGAAAAAAGAATAAAAATCTGCTCTTGGTTTGACAACACAGGGCCTGTCCATTCCTCTGTCACATACTTCCAAGTCTAATTGTCACCTCTACCACTTAATATTTAGAACATTGGACTAATTATTGGTTTAAGAAATATGCCAAAAGCTACCAAGCCTCTGCAACAACTAATAGCTTCATGCCTAAGACAGGGACACTTCATACACAAAAAATATTGAGGGGTGTCATTTTTCTTTTTCCAAAACAGACTACTCCATTTTTCACCATCCAAACAAAAAACATTTATGTAAAAGACAGAGGTTTACATAAAAAGAAGTTAAGAAAAATAGTTAGCATCATTTAATATGAAAATAAACAGTTTTAAAAAGCAACATTTTCCAATCAAGATTTTATTCCTTTTATACTAAAATATATAGCTTTCTGACGTGACAGAAAAAGCATTAGTTGTGGCTAAGTATAACTCCAGTTAATGACATTATGCATATTTTCGCTATGGAATTCAAGAGCCCTGTTACATTATCTATATGTCAAATGTATTTACATTTACACCAATTGTAAAATTATAACACTATAACACAGAAGAACCTTATAAATATTTTATCAAATTCTTTTAGGATTAGAGATAAATATTTTATCAAATTCTTTTAGGATTAGAGTAATTTCATTAATAATTTTTAAAAATAGATAAATATCAAAAACACCTTCTCAAAAGTTACCAAAATTAATATATTACAAGTCTTTAGTGTTTTATGTTTCATTAACGGAAATGAAATTTCTATATTTCATCCAAATAGTAAAACTGGTGCTTTCATCATTATAAAGGAAACTTTTTTTTCTATCATGCCTATTTAGAAAGTTTTCAGCAAGACAATTTTCTCATGAATTCTTTTTAATCACAAAAATTACCCAAAAATTTAATGTGATCAGAAATTTTCCCTAAATCAGAAACTGAAATTAATTTTAAATAAATATATCATTATCTCCACATCTTCACCTCCCCAGAAAAATCTCACATTTTGAGTAAGACCACACAACAATCAGTTCAGCATTTGGCACTAGTAGGGGGAACAAGCATCCGACAGTGGGCCAAGGATTTCCAATAGCAAATCTTTAACTAAAAGTGTAGGTTTCAATGCCATCAGACACAAAACCACTTTAAAAGTCTCTATTGTATTGCTGTGATGTTTCATCCATACATCTACAAGTAGGGCTGGAACATTTATCAGCTCTTCATGGGACCATGTTCTACAGGGATAAAAATTTCTTCCCTGAGCTATCAATAGAAGTGTCCAAGAATAAACCAGAGAAGAGGTTTATATTATAAACAATTATAAAAGGAAAACCTGTGATTTCTTTATGGTCATTGGAAAGGTGATCATCATTTAGAAGGCCAAGGTTTGACTCTTTTTTTGGTGACAAACAGGAAAACAGTAATTCCAGAAGAGCACTGAGATATGTATTCAGGGGGCAAATTGATCTGTCAGTAACTCAAAAGCACCAGTGTCCTCTTCAAAATCTAGAGGTAAGAAAAAGAAATTTATTTAGCAATTTATTTAGAAGACTGAAGGGTTCATTTCCATTTGGTTTGATTTTTGTCTTGAATTATATACATCAAAAGCATATATCTCAGGCTTATAAGAAAAAGAGAATAAGAAAGCCAAAGCATTGAAATGAACATCAGGGGAACAGATCAGGAAACAACTTCAAGACCAATAAGTAGCTATGACTTTTTCTGTTCTAAAGATAAACATTTTGACCTTTTTAAAATATGACTTCTGGAACTGCAAGGGCAACATAATCAGGTCTTTTTCAAAGGACAGTGATTCAATGCAATAAATTGAAGAGTTCTCAAAGAGCTGGAAAAAAGTCGAATTAATAAAATGTTAAAGCATGATTTACTTGTTTTTAATAATCTTGGCCATTTTAAATTCAAGTGTTAGAACACTGACAGGTTTCTGTATATTCCACAGCAAATTTCAAAACTCATTTGAATTATTAATGCTGTGGAAACTTTTTCAAGAGCTTGTAACCTGTAACTTGTGCACAATGGCATTACGAATGTAAATGCAATACTAATGTAAACTTATTGCTAAGTACATATATTTTATCGATGTGTACATATATTTTATGCATATGAATGAAAACATCATAATTTTAAGCAATGCAGTTCCAAGTTCTTACAAGTTTACAGAAAACATGTTAGCAGAAAATATGATTCTGCGCTGAAAAAAAAAGCACAGAAAACTTTAACTTGTCACATAAAAATAGCATGCAGTGTGTCACCCAGCTAAAAGAGAGAGCTGTCGGTGAAGCTGAGCTGAATAACAGCTGAGAGTATTTTTCTTTTCCTTGAGGCAAATGACTTATGATTTAGAAGAGTCCTTTCTCACCCACTTACAAGTTGCTCTCTTGAGTATACTCTATATTATGGAGGTGTGAGCTAGCAGTTCCCTGTGGGCTGGGAACTAGGAGCCCTGGGGAATTCCCAGGTTGGGCAGCCAGTCCTGTCCCACTGCCCAAGCCAGAAGGGGAGTAGGGAAGCCCCAGGTGCCCCACTGAGCACCTTGCTGAGGAGGGGGAGGGACTGACTCCAGGCCCAGGCGTGGACCAGCAGGTGGGCTTGGTCCAGGGATGGTCAGGGCCGTGGGGACTTGGATACCAGCCCTGGGACAGAGACTGAAGGCCCCAGCAGGTTCTAATGGAGTCCAGAGCCCTGCACAGGGGCACAGAGAGGCCCCAGGTGAGACAGAGCAAGGGCAGTAAGGCCTGATATTGTCCTTAGGGCCCTGACAGTATTAACCTCTGCTTTTACATCAAATGATCTATTCACACAGCTTCTATTCTCTCTTTCTTTGTGTTTCAAACCTCTCCTTATTATCCTTTACTATTTTCTTCTTTCTTCCTCATGACATCTTAGCATGTATAGGTTCATGGTGGCAATTTACTAAAAAAATCCAAACAAAGGGAATAACTTATTAAAAAGCATAAAGGGAAAGGATCACTTCCCTCAACCTGCTGGCAACACTCCCCATAACACAATCCAGGATGATTTTTTTGGATTATAAAATAAAACAGTCTCACCAAAAATCTTAATTTCTGACTCAGTGTTGTTATGTATCTCTATGATATTTTTAATATAAATGGTTAAAGATCAGCCTTAGAAGTGTAACAACTGCTATTGCACTGTAATTTCGATCCAATCAGATGGTCAACATAGCTACTCTGCAATGGCTATGTTGGCATTCATTTTACAGTTTCTTTTCCTTAATTTAATGCCAATATTCTAGCTGCATCATCTTGTCCTGCACTAAATTATTTCTCTCTGACTTAATACTTCAATACATTTGCTATTTGTAGAGTGCTAATTCTCCCTGCCCCTTTTCATTGCTGAGTCAAGCTGTACATATTTCCTTCTTTTATCTTTCCTCCGAAATCAATCCCTCCATCTCTTTGATCTAGGCTTTGGGGGCTTTTTTGTTTCCGTTTGTTGGGGGGAGTTGTTGCTTTTTAAACTTGTCCTCAGAACTTCATTCAGTTTGTCAATACCTCTTTTGGAATGTAGCTTCTAATATCAAATGCAATATTCAAGATATATTCACTTTAAAACACCACAAAGAAAGAGTTGTTTTCTTGGTTGCTGAAACAGTAACAAACTCTTCACTACTTTCTGACCACTTTATGCTCATTATGCCATCTGCAGAACCATAAGAAACATTTAAGTCCTTCATAACAGATGTGTATCTCTATCTATTCTCTACCTGTCTTTCCAGGCTTCAAGGGCAAACTTATTTGGAATGTCAATGAATAAATCTCTCAGAACTAAACATGAATAATAAAGGCAAAGTACAATAGAAAGAAGTCATGTAAACACATTACCTCTCTTATGTTATCTTTACATTGAAAATTTTATCAGACTTTGTAAGTTCTGCAGTTATCTTCAAAATCTTACAGCTTACTTGCAGTAGTTAATAACATAAAATTACTAAGGACCCAACAGGTCAAGCTTATTTCCCCTGCTACCATAAATTATATTGTAAGTTAACTTGTTTATGAGTTTGTCAAGCTCCATCTTAAAAGTTTTTACTTTTCTGTTTACATTGTAAATTACTAATAATCATAAACTGCGTACAGGAATAAAAGCTGCTACCTCTCTTTTGCAGGCATGGAAATAAAATGTAGAGATTCTAAGTAATTTTTCTGATGGACACAACTAGAATAGAGATTGTCAGCTCTGAGGTATACAACAAGTATTGCTTAAGTTGGTGGCACTATAGTGGCTATACAAAAAAAAAAAAAACAACCAAAACCAACCAACCAACCAAAAATATATGTATATACACAAAGAGTACCAAAACCATGCTGTTCTTATTTTCCAATACTGGTTTACTTATTAGAAAAGACATATGCACAAATATTAATAGAGGCAACATGCACAAATATTAATAGATATATTAATAAGGAAATGAAAAACATCTCTACAAAATTCTATTTTTTTTTCTGTTACAACTACTCTCATTAGAACTGCTCAGTGACAGTAAGAAGTATTCTCATAGATGTCTACTCAATCAGATTAGAAGATTCTCTATACACATGTAGTCAGAAAATGACACTATATAACGTGATCTGGCTATTCTTAGCCTCAATTTCTTCTGTGTATTTAAAGTTATTGTAAAGAAGAAGAAAGTTTATAGAGTCATTTTAATTAATCTGTATACCTTGCAGTACCACACACTTGCTGGCAGGACAAGGAACTTAAGATTTTGTCATAGTTAATAAATTTGCTTCATTCTTATAATTAGAAAAGATAGAAAACAAATGTTTTTGCAAACCTCTGAAAACCTAAAAATAGTTTTTTGGTTTTCAGTCTCATTAGAAACTTCAAAGTATAAAACATAAAAATGTTCTTCTTATTTAAAGAAGTCTGTGATCTTTTTCAGATCTTTTTCAGCCAGCTGTAACCCTTCAGAAGGTTGTTTTCTTATGTCAAAAGGGAACTTGTCATTTCTTGTTCTACAGGAGCTTCTGTTTTCTTCATTTATTGGCTGTGATGATAACACATAATCCCTACACACCCCTGGGATTGTGATTGCCTTCTGTTTGCTTTTCTTTACTTGTCCTACGTGTGTAAGATATTTTCGACTCTTACACAGCCTGACATGCTAAGCCCACTCCAGTTCACATAACCACTAAGATCATTCTTTTCATCATTTTTGTATCAGTCCCTCATCTTTTCTCTCCATTTCCCCAAACACATTCCACTGCATCAATATGGGTTTTGTAGGATATACCTTTCTTTTCTCATACAATTCCATTTCTTTTTGCTTATGTTCTCTGTGTTGTATCACATCATTCTTTTCTAATAATAGTTGTCTCTACCTGTGATATGAAAATTTTGGTTCTTTTAGTTGTTGTTCATTTCTTCCAGAAACCTGATTTTTGAGCTCTGTTAAGCTATTCCAGGAAAGGAGATCTGACAAGTTCTTCGGCTTACCTGTTCTAGTATTGTACTACTTTCTTAGTGAAAATGTCATTTTTTTCTAATGTCTGGTCTGAACTCCATGCAATAATTTCAAGATGCTGCCTTTATCATCTTCTACTTTACTCCATCATGTCTTTAAGTCTCTGTCAGGAAGCTGTGATCTGCTATTTGGCTCGCACCTTTGTCACTATACTAAACAAGCTCAGTTCTCTGTCTCTCCCTGCAGAATTCTGTCAATCAGTCTAAAGTTTGTCAAGATCTCTTTGGACTGAAACTCCAGAGTTTGCTCTATTTGCTGTTCCAATTTTAGCACCACCCACAAATTTGCTGAAGATTTATTTTAACCTGACATTAAGGTTGCTATTCATGATATAGTATAATATTAACACAGTAATCAACACAGAAATACCCTGTTACCAACCACCAAGGCATTGGTTGCTATCCTTAGACCCTTCTGATGCATCCAAATCTCTATCGATCCAATTCTCCAGTCCACAATTCCTCTACTTTCAAGTGACCATACTGCAAGAGAAAATCTCAGAAATCCTACTGCAAGGCGTATTCTATCCATTGGTCTTTCATTCTACCCATTGCCACTCAATGCACTGTTGAAAGCAACCAGGTTAGTGACCAGGTTTTGTCTTACCTGGTTACCTGGTTATCTTCTTTTATGTTACATGTAGAAGTGTTTTTCGAAAGGAAATTCTCCATGATATTTACAAGGACTGAGGACAGACCTGTCTAAAGTGTACAGGCTTTTGTTTTTGTCTTAAAGATGTTCATAAAACTTTTTCCATTTCCCAGGAACACTCTCTTCCCCCATCATCATGATAGGCAGCACATTCAGAGTAACAGCCTAGTCTTTTCAATGAGTCTCTAACTAATTTTTCCCCACTGTTGGTTGTACCTTACCTGTCATTTGTATCATTATCATTAATCCAAACGCAATAATAAGTCACTAAATGAAAAATACAAAAGAGCAAAAGAGTCCTTTTACTGTAAAATAATGTATTTTGTTTAAGAGAACTATAGAACAGTTTTATGTGGATGCTCGGCTCATTACTGTGTGACAGAAATTTAATTTACCCAATATTTTCTGGAAAATTGAATTCCAATGCACACATGCTGGCCAGGCTTGCTCGGGAGAGGGTCCTAGTGCTTTTTTCCAGCATTATACATTCTGCTGAGCCTAAAGAGAATTTCCAAATTTTAGATTTTACAATTCTAGACATCACAAGATTTACAGCAGTTCATAAACAGACTGGCAATTTTCATAGAGTGGTGCTATTCAAAAATGAATTCTTGAAGCAGTAAGATAGTCCAAGTTATCACAAATGACTCACCATAACTGATTATAATCAACAGAATACAGTGAACAGTCAAACACGTATTATATGCTTCTTGTGGTGAGTTTGGTCCTGTGAAAAATTATTTATTAATGAAAGCCATTAACTTCCCACAGTTCATTTTAACAAATCTAAACAAAGGCCTAGAGAAGCTTGTGAAGATGTACAATATACAATTTCCTAATTTTCCCTTGTGATAATTCTTGACATTTCTAAGGGGAACGGAAAAAGAAACTGCAGTGAAATACAAAATGGTCTGCTGTTAGCATCAGTACTGTTGCAGCCTTCCAGTATTAAGTTTATTGCATGAGTTGCTAAGTGTGCTGGTTTTGTCTAGGATAGAATTTATTTTCGTTGTAGTAGCCCGTATGGCTATGTTTTGGATTTGCATTGGAAACAGAGTTGATAACATAGGGATGCTTTCATTACTGTAGAGCTTCACTGAGCTTTTCTGCTCCTTATACCACTCCATGAGCAAGGAGGCTGGGGGTGCAGAAGAGTTTGGAGGGGGATCCAGCCAGGACAACTAGTCTCAGATAACCAGAGGGGTATCCCATACCATATGGCATCATGCTCAGCATACAGGGCTGAGGGAAAAAGAAGAAAGGGGGAGAGATTCGAAGTGACAGTGTTTGTCTTCCCAAGTCACCATTACATGTGACGGAGCCCTGCATTCCTGAAGATGGCTGAACACCTGCCTGCTCATGGGAAGGTGTAAATGAATTTGTTATTTGGCTTTGCATGAGTTGCAGCTGTTGCTTTACCTATTAAAATGTCTTTAACTCAACCCACAAGTATTCTTACTTTTACCCTTCCAATTCTCTCTCCCATCCCACCAGGAGAAAGTGAGCAAACAGCTGTGTGATGTTTAATTGCTGGCTGGGGATCAACTGTGAGACTAAGTAACTAAACCTTTAGCTCCACAGAACTTAATTCCAAAACAAAACCAAGTAAGTAAAACATGAAGGGAAATTTCCATGACAAGGAAAATGCTGCTGTTTTTCTCACAGTGGTTTTCTTTTATCCTTCAGTTGATTTTTTTTTTCTTTCTCAATAAACACTGATTCTTAAAATACTGTAATAAAATTCACAGTTGGTATGTTTGGACATGTGGAATTTTCACACTTATTAAAGTAGATATATAAAGCTTCCTGGCCTAAATTAATTTTTTTTAAAAAATTAGTTATTTTTTACTGTGACAGAAGGCTATTAACTTTTTTGATTTAAACAATTTTGAAAGCTGAAGCAAATACAGAAGGAAAAGTGCAACAGTCCAGTAATTTTACCTCATTATAAAAAAATGGGAAAAAGCAATTTTTTACAAATTTGTCTCTATAAGGGTTTTAGTTTTTAAGTGAATTAGAGATCCTGCTACTGCGGTCAACCTTTACCCCAGTATGAAGAAGATAAGGATATGATTTGCTGGGGTCAGTAGGAGACATCTTTTCTGTAAGTAAGGATTTGTTGATAATATTATTGAAACTTAGAAATGCAGCTTGAAAGTAATTTGAATTGATTCATGAACATTATATAAGCAAGTGTACAACTGGAAAGAGGAGGGCAGAACACGGGTTCAGGAAGACGCATTTCTAATAATCATTAGGAGTGTCTACTTAGCTTCATTACAACAGGTTTCTGGGATTAAAAGACCATGCTACTGAGATGGCACAATGACAATGAAGTCGTCTAGTGATTTGACATCAGAGGATTCAACTTTCGTGTCTTCTAAAGAAAAAAAATACTTCAATTCTGTCCAGCAGGCAAGGGATTGTAAAGGCCACAGAGAGAGTCACTACATCTGCTTTCCTCTAGTGTTCTTCAGGCCAGCAATCCTATTCTGCTCGTGAGATTTGACAGCATCAGTACATCGTTATCTGCTACAGCAGATGGTCTTCAGCTGTGACTTCCTGTGTTGTGGAATTAAAGCCACACAACTTAAAAATTTTCTGAACATACCTTAGTAAATATTAACTTGACAGAATTTCAGCCACTTACAGTATTTTTCCAGGCATAAGAGTCTATCCACAACAGGTTCTCCAGAACTCATGCTCAGCACTCAAACTACCCTGAATAAACCTACAGGATCAATGATTCTGTGCTAAGTGGTTAACAAAATTAATTGTATCATAATATAATAATATCAGGTGTATGAATGTGACCGCATTATGTCTCCAATTACCTTGCATGGAGTAAGAAGTTTCAAACAGCTCAAATCAGATACCTATTTCTGTAATAAAAACATTCTTTTTTTTCTTGCCTAGTAAACTTAACTTCCAATTCTTTATTAAGAATTAAAAAAGCTACATCCTCTGCTTTTTTAATCAAGTTAGAACTAATAATTGGGTAAATGCAGTTGTCTGCAGTTCACTTTAAGCTGTTGCCTGAAGATGCTAGCAGTCTTATGCTTCAAGGATTCAAGCAGTTTCTTGGCATAAGGATGGATACTATAGTGAAAGTACTAAAAGCATTTACAGAGATTAAGAGTATGGGAAATTAGCCTAGTCTTTACTTCACAATATCCTAATTCTCATTTAATGCACTGACACTCCATCCAAGGGATGCACATGTGAGAAAAATCTCAATTTCTTCATCAAGTGGGTTCAAAATGGAACCTCTTTTTGGTCTAATCTATAAAAAATCCTTATCAGGTGGCGTGACAAAACAGTCCCTGACAAGGCATACTGACAGATATAATGAGAACAACTTTAAATTGAAGCATGGTGAAGTAAGGAGCATAGGTTGGGGAAATAATAAAGTAGAGAGAATGATAATCAGCTGAAGATAAAGTTACTTTAATGGACTTTAAGACTCCTGTAATGTGCAATGAGATGGTGTCTGAATATATAGTTATTTTTTATCAACTGAAGAAAAAGACCCTTCTGTACTATATCATTCTAAGGTAGCTAAGTGAAACCAAACAAGAGAGAGCAAATTATTAAAGCATAGGGGAAAAGGAAAATAATTCTATTCTACCTTTTTCGAAATTTCTTTTACCCTTCCTTATGCAAAATGTCTACTTAAACTGAAAGCACTTCAAAGTAGCAGCTTATATTCTTGCATGACTGTAAAGTATCTAACACTTCTGTGAACCCTACACAGACACCCTAAAAAAGGACTTTAATTACATTATTTAGACTGATGAAGGCAATAATATAAAAGATGAAAATTAACTCCTAGCACCTTTGAAGACAATGAAAGGATTTTGACCTTGTTTGAGGGCAACTTTCAGTTCAAATGTGAAAATATCTCTGTATATGAACATGTATGTCCTATAATATGAACATCTGAAAATGTATTTTACATTTTTTCCTGTATGCAAATTTCCACAATTTTTTTTTTTCCTCCTGAGAAATATTGTATATTCTTTGAAGAATAAATTTAAATGGAAGGACTTCAGTCTTTACGATCAAATTCCCAAGGATTCACCTTTAGGGAAAGACTGTTCTGTCAACCTAAAATACTGTCTCTGAGCAGCCTCAGTAAAGCTACTAGGTCTGTTAGAGAGATGAAATCCTTGTTTTTAATATTCTTTCTATGGACTATAACTCTAGGCAGCCTTTTTTTTTTCTTTTCTAGAAAGTAGGCTTTTTATTTTCTTTTCTGAGGAATTCATCGTGAAGTGCTTGTTTTCCTTTCGGTATACGTGGAGTGTAGGTGTTCAATTCAATGTTCAGGAATGGTCAGTCCCTTTTTGGATTCAATCTTGAGCACTGATATATTCATAATGAAAACAAATACAAACTTTTCCAGTATTAGTCTAGGCTTTCCATTAATTGAACTAGGGAAGCCAGAAAACCTTTTTACCTCAGTATCTTCACTTTTAAAATGCATTAATAATATTCACTAAATGCGAAGAAATATTGTGAAAATTAGTTCTTCCTGGATTTTGAACACATCAAAGTTTATGAAATGTTACTACTATTTTTTGTTCCATTACTGCTCATTCGGTACTTGTTGGATATTGAAAATAATTGATCCTTTCACCTTTATTTTGTCCCTTTACATTTGCATAGATAGTCATTACAACTGTCCCTACCATTCTTTTTTTCAGACTGATAAAAACCAGCTCTGTTTTAACTATCCTTTCCAGGTTCAATTGTCAAAACTTTTCATCATGTTTGTGATTTTTTTTCTTTTCTGAGGTATGTTCCATTTCTACCATTAATTTTGAGCTGCTGCCTTCCTTACTGATTGAAGGGCTGTGACTGAGATCTACCGTTGAAGTTTTCCAAATGCACTTTGTTAGACCTCCATGAGCTACTGTTTATGTTCTGATTGTTAAACTAACATAATGACAGATTAATTTTTAGCTACATCAGTTTGCTTATTCCTCTTATTGCACAGACACAAGGTCATGAGTGTTGACACAAGAAGTCCACAGGCAAAACATGGGACGTGGGGAAGGCATAACTGTCCCTTTCGTAAGTGTTGTTTCCCTGTGAGAAAGTCACCAGTTTTATCTTAATGAGACTTTGTCAATTCATCCTCACTGTATTTCTTTTCACTTCATTTTTAATAGCTGAAACTTTTCATAATTCATTTCACTTTGATATTTCTATGCCCAATTTTTTTCTTTCACAACCTCTTCCTAGGATTTTCTGCAATCTTTACGGTAATAGCTCAGAAAACCTAAAAGGGGTCTTATCTATGTGGAAGAGAAAGTGTTATTAAACAAGGACAAAGACACAGGTAAATATGAAAGAAACCATAGCTCCTGGCTCAATGTTCCTGCTGAGTTTGAAAGTCAGTGGAATGTGGAAGTCCTTCCTCTTCTCAAAGGTAAGATATTTCTAATCAGCACTATCATGCTCTAAGGCACTATCTTACAACACCTATTAGTTGTAAACTCAGCAGGAACTGCAAACCCCTGCCTCTCAAAGAAGAAAATGTGATCCAGATTATCCAGAAAAAGGGAGACAAGATTCAAATTACACGTGAAAATGTGCTACATTCCCATTCAAGCTGCTGTTGACAATACATTATACTGAAGTCATGATCCCACAAGCTATTGAGTATTTTTCACTTAAATGAATTTTAGTAGGAACAGGATTTGCAGATTACTCTTCCTATGTGCCATGAGCTCCAGGGATCAGGAAAAGATTGCTGACTGAATTTTCTACACTCTACTGGGTGTAAAAGAGAACATTCTATCCTACAAATGAAAACAAGCAATGTTGAAAGAGAGCAGACACACAGGTAGTAAAATGATCACTTTTTCTGAGTCTAGGAGCCCAAATTACCTCAATACATTGCTGATTTCCTCAGTAGTCTTTCTTGGTAGTATATCAAGGAAGGGCTGGCAGAAGTTTGAAGCTGATAATTTAGGCACAGTTGCAATAAAAGCAGGCTCTTATCCCCAACCTATCTTCTTGAAATGAATTATCCTTTTGATACAAGTATTATAAAAGATTCGGATTTTAGTTCTTGTATTTCTATTCCTAAATAAAAAATACAATTTATTATTATTGTTTTCCAAAGAGGTAGACAAGGGACAGACATGGAAGGGGCCAATTTCTTTGAAATAATCAGAGTGTGTCAGAAGAACATATGGACAAGAAAAGAGTCAAAGAAGCCTTTTCCTTAGAACAAAATAGTTTTCAATAAAGCAATGATAAGAACTTTAATATTTAGAAAGGGGCCACCACAGTCTTTAGCTCACAAAATACTCCACAAAAATATAAGACTGGAGGAAGTTAAAATTAATTATTTCCTTCTTAGACCAACGATAACCATCTTCACCATTTGCCTGAAGAAACACATTGCCTTTTTAGACACCTTAGAAAATTTCAAAACCTCTTACTTTATTTCCCATCTTTTCACATTTAAATACACCCTTTTTCAGCTACAGCACATCAAACTCACAAGGTTCATTAAGTTATAACAATCTTCATACAAAAATTTTCCTCCTCACAGCCCTCTGTCAATTATGTTGTAAGAAAGCAAGAGTTGACTGAATCAGACTGCATATATGCTCAGTATTCACATATTATTTCCCAGCTACATGAGAATTAGTGAAAATACTTAGATCTTTGCCAAGCTAAATAAGATTTGTGAGCAAATCCTTTGTTGTATCTTATTTATAGGGATTTGCTTATTCTGGGACTAATTTTTCTCTCTATTTATACTATATATCTCCTACCTAGCTGGTCTCTATTTTATGGTAGCACCATCATATAAGTATTAATGAGAGCAATGTAACAAGAATTCACTCCTAATTGAATATCAGGCAACACTTTTCCTCCCCTCTTGTGGGTAAGAGCATTCAACTCCCTCAAAAATCTTTCCTAAGATTAACAAAAGATTGTCACATCCTGAACCTTGTCATTGTACACACCAGTTAAGAAAAGGCAAGACTCACAGATACTTCTCCCTCATGTTATTCTCTTTTAAATTCTATTAAATGACATACTACTTTCAGTGCTTTAGCAACCATCATTCTGTTTAAAATATTTTCTCAAGTGCAGTGGAGTTTTTTTAATGTTTCAATAATTTTAAGGGATTTTAGGCACATTAGACATCTGTTGGATACCCACATGAGCACATATTTGAAATGAAAATTTTAATGTGGGCAAATGGATGTGAGGATTTTTTTAATTAAAAGTGCAAAAGTTCTAAAAGGAAAATAATGAAGGATATATGTTAAAATGGCAAAGGGTGTCAGCACATCCTGTTGGAACGTGGCAGTCAGACTATATCATTACATTCCTGTCCTGCATGATGCTCTTTTTGCCACCTCTCTCATTGAAAGGCAGAGCATGACTAACAGCCTTCATACTAGAAGAAGAAGGAGACAGAAAAATTCAGGTTTTTATTTAGGTTTCAGCTGTTGACCATAAAGTTCTGGAAAACCCTTATAACTCAATCTCATTGGAAAAATATTAAAAATCAGAGTTCACAAGAAAGAGATGACATGAAGGCCAACAAGGAGAAAAGTCACTCTTCAGTTCACATTTTTCTTGTCTGCACTTATGGCAGAGGGTACAAGATCAAATGCTCTTTCCCTGTTACTTCATGTGACTAATCTTCCTTCCTCCTCTGTACATTTTGTAAGTAGCAAGGTGCCACTTTGTGTCAAATTCCACTTAGCCTCTTTGCCCACACAAAATCTCAAATTTGAGAGTGACTTCTAAGTGGTATACTCAGCAATGTGTAAATAAACCCCATAAACATGCAACTATAGTAAACTGCATGCAAAGGTATGTAAAGTACTGTCTGGAAAAAGTTGAAGATTTTAATATTATGATGACTATATTATAACTGGTAACTACTATAGAACCTATCCTAAATCAAAATTTCTCTGCAAGTGCAGTATTAACTATACTCATATGATCAACTAAAAGTAAATATATATTTTTTTCTGATCAGCAATATTCTTACTTCCCCAGTATAAATAAACTTTACTTATGCTATTCCTGGTGGGTTTTATGCTCTCCACCTGATTGGGAATACATTTATATTTCCTCTTTCTTTAGTATTACAGTTTTCTATATTTTCCATAGCCTAATTCAAATTCTGATAATCTTATTAATAAGAATGAATTAACACATAATAGAGAATGTTCTCCACTGCTAGATAGTTACCTTCACATGTCAGTGGGCTGCAGAGCTCTTTTCTCATTCTCTCCTGTCACCTTAGGGCATCTCAGTAAACTGTGATTTCAGAATTATAGAACAAACTCCAAAGTGGAGTCACAATATGGGTCACCCCAGGTTTCCTTATCATTATGCTTCATTGAACCAAAAGTATACCCTTAAGCAAATATATTTCTTCTTTATGAGAAAGAAGAGATAAAAAAAAAAAAAAAAGGCGGGGGGGGAAGATGCAAGCAAATATAGTTCTACTTCACTCATTCACTCTAAGGTCATACACTTCTTTCAGCTGCAGACATTTTCTCGTAATAGACTATGATCCCCGCTATGGCAAAGGACTTCATGAAATAATCCCATTGACAGTATTTTCAGTATTAATTTCCCTCATGCTTAGAAATATTCCTGAAATATATAAGCTTCATTTGGTCACAGAAAGTTTATACCTGTTTGCTCTTGTACAAATGTATTTTACCTTAAATCATCCTTTTGTCCGGTGTTTATTTCTAGAAGGCAAAACATATCCTCTCCCAGATTTTACCTTACCAAACTTTCTGTGCTCAATAAGTTGCCTTCAATAAAATAAAGTTTCCATCCTTCTGGTCACCTCATCTTTGAAAAAAAAAATGTCCAGAACTATATAAAAGATTCAATATAAGATTTTACCAATACCTTGTAAAATGTCATTGGTACTTCCTTTTCTGTAATAGAAATAATTTTTTGATAGAGCTTCTGGTATGTCCCACCCCTCACCTCTTCCCATTCTGCCCTTAATACTCTAGTCATTCTGTAATTGCTCAGAATGTTAATTTCTTTGACTTTGGATCTTTTGAAGTAGAAAAATCCCATTTTATAGCAAATTTTTTTTTTTTTTTTTTTTTTTTTTTATATAAATTGATTATTCCCCCTTTTT
>VZTG01003863.1:190059-221008 GCA_013397845.1 Melanocharis versteri
GTATTTTTGGAAAGAGAAAAACCCCTTTTTTTAGAAATTTTTTTTTTTTTTTTTTTTTTTTTAGTATATAAATGGATGATCACCCATATTTCAACCTATCTCTAAGATCATTCTTTCTTTCAGATATTCTGAACAACTTCTGTATTGGTATTAACTTCCAATTTTCTGTCATCAGAAAATTTCATGAGTACCTTATGGCTTTTTGTGAACATCAATGAAAACCAAATTGCTTTCTCAAATATCCCATAAGATAAAGGTAATCTAATGGATAAAATCTTCTTGGGTTTCCAAAGGTTTGAAAAGATTCTTGCCAAATGCTTTTAAAGAAACAGATCAGCAATTACATAAAAGAGCTTTGCAACGTTAAATTATTCAGAGAAAGATAGGAAATGAAGGTAGGAAAAGTCAGTTCTCACAGGAAAGAGAGGTCAAGTACTGGTGACCACCAATCACTGAGTAATTGGTGGTGAGTAACACTGACATGACTTGTGAAAATATTGATGTACAGCTTAGCAAATGTGAAAAAGTGACAAAGTTTGCTGGTGAAAGGAGTTTATTCTAGATGGTAAGGATAAGGTCTGGTAGTAAGTAATTGCAGAAAGAACTAGGAACTAGCAGAAACTACCTACTAAAATGGCAGATGAACTTCAATATGAATAAAGATAAGATTAAAGGCAATAATAATTGTCTTTACAATTCTAATAAAAAATTTAATAAACCAGTCTAACTTCTCATAAAAAATGATCAGCTCTGAGCTGACAATCAGCTCCTTAGAAGCATGGTTTGGGGTTACAAAAGCAGGTATCACAAAAATCATTAGCTTGATATTCAGGAGTGGCCATAAAAGCAAATCAGGATATTAGGAGTTAGTGGAGAAAAAAAAAAATAGAAAACATCATATTTTTTGATGTACAAACCCAATATTATCCTGCATTTTCAGTACTATGTAAAATTCTGTTTCACTCTCCTCAGTAAGAACAAAATAACAATGGAAAAGAGGATGGAACAAGACCAAAAGTATAGAAAAAGCATCCCAAAGATCAAAATCCTAGTATCAGCAAAGAAAATGCATCATAAATATTTTTAATACAAACGCATATAGCCAAGAATTTTTGTTTATAAACACTGAGCAATATAATCAGGATAAAGCAAACAATAATAATACCAGCAATCATAGTCTAGATGAATACAGAAAACCTCATTAATAATAGTACCTTTTGTTGCTGTACAAGAAAAATTAAAATATCTTTCCTCCTCTCTTATGCTCATCCCTATAAAGTCTATCTAGGTCCTAAGGTCCATGTCACCGGTCTTCCTCAAGCAGAGAAGGGTTGTAATCACAAGAAATTTCTGACATCCTGAAGGGCATGTCCCTTCTTCTTCAGTGTTGACATCCATTTAGGGATTAATTTCTGTGTTTTCTAATAACGCTTCTCTCCTCATTGGCTCCCAGTAAATTTGCCCTCAACTGGCAAAGGATTGACAAAACTGTGAGCTCCACCACCACTCTGCCACCTGAGACATGTCCAGGCTGTATACTGATGTACCAGCCTGCCCTTGGTTTTTCCTCCACTCCCCTGCCCTGTCCAGCCATTCCAGGTCTGTGTCTCACACCAGTTACCCTCATTGGGCCTATTCTGACCCATATCCTGTATGATGTCTCAATATTGCATCATCAACCATCAGCCTCCGAGGACATCAGCCTGCTTCTGGCTCTGGTCACCATGGCTCGCTGTAACAAGCTGAAAAATCTCAGCTCATTAAATTTCACTTGAATAAATTTATTGCCAATTATCAGTTTTTAATTATTTGTTAAGGTAGTGAGTAATGAAATATTTGGGGAAATGCCTTCCGTCCCTCTTGTCCAGACCCAGCTTCAGTCCAACTCTTCCCCTTTCCTTGTCTCAACCAGTCTTGTTTTCACCACACATTACACTCCATACCCTCCATACCCTTTCAATGAGGACACAGGCAGTGCAGAACGTTGGGAACAGTACACAGAGATTTCTTTCTGCTATCTGCTACTACTTCTTGTTTCATACTGCTCCCTTGCTCTGGCATGGGTTGCCTCTGGGCCACAGTCCCTTCAGAGGTGTCCCTGCCCCTGCGCAGGTAACACAAAGGGTGCAATCCCTCAGCGGTGTCCCTTGTCCAACATAAAGCATTTCCTTTCAGGAGTTCATCTCTTTACATGTTCCCAAAAATTTGTCTTTCTACTTATTTCCCCCATTCTTTCTCCCCTTTCTCCAAATACTCCTCTTCACATACTTTCTCATGTGTCCCATTTTAAATGTCCTCTTGTGTCTCCTGTGTCCTTCTTGCATTTCCTGCCCCCAGCAACTGCCACTCTTCCTTAAACATGTCTGAAAAGAAATGACATGTGATCCTCTGTTTGGTTGAAGTTTTGGGGTTTGATGGACTAGTTCCCTCCATCTAAAGCTGTCTGGGATCCAGCACAGTACAATTCATACACTCCTTCCACAGAGAACACCCTGCAGCCTCAGCTACCGAACCCTGGTTTTTATGCCCAGTGCATCAGGGTTTCCCCGCCCCCTCCCTAGCTGATGGGACAGGCATTGGCTGGTGAGGATTGTGCCCTGCCAGCCCTGTGGTGAATCCTTATGCCTAATACTTTCCCAGGCCCTAGGCAGCCACTGATCTTTACTATCCTATGACACTAACAAATTAAATGGCTTTTATGCAATGACTATGTAGGTGGTAAGACTTCTACCATACCAGGAATCCAAGGAACTGAAGTTAAAACAGGGGTGTTGAGTGGCTAGTTGCTAAAAAAAAAGCCAAAATGAGCTGAGGCTAGCTCCCTGATGCACTGCTCTGTCACTTCATTGAAAATCATATGACCCATTACTAGGAATTACAAAAATTATGTTCAATGAGTTACCATATAAGGACTGACTACGTAACTCATTTTCTTGCCAACGTGAAAACTCAACAATCAGAAAATAGTAGATAAAAAGGAGTGGGTGGAGCTTATTCACTATCTTAAAAAATGTTTGGAATGTATCAGTAAGGTATTAACAGTCAGGTTAAAAAAAAAAAATGCATTTCTTCATCAGCTTCAATGCAAGAAGTTGAATTTGCCACAGGATACAGAATAGATCAAAACCTTGCTGAGTTTGAAAGCGTCAAGACCTGACCATGTGCTAGAGATTCACTGAAATCCACAAAGCAGACTCTTTATATGAATTAGAAAGTTCAGAGCTGAAAAGAGGTAGAGAATGGGTAAGCATTAAGATGAAGCATCATATGTTGGCTGTGTTCTTATTCTGCTCTAGATAAATATACAGTCAGTGTTGAAATGGTACATTTATGAGGAGATGGACATCTCTCACACCTACCACAGACATTCACACATTCCTATGTTCTAAGGCTAATAACTAGTAAAACTGCCTCACACAATTCTGTTTAACTTAACCATCTCATCCTCAGCATGCACATTCAAATCTTTGTTTGGAACATAAAGTTCCTGAGGCCAAAACTAAGCCACTTTTAATTCCACACCAACTCAGTCAATCAATGTCTGTTTTTTCTTTCCTTATTCTGTACTTATTGACACAAATAAAATATAATACACAAATTCTTCAGCTGAAAAAAAAATATTGTCTCTTTTACTTTTAGGTTGTCTATTAAGATGGTTTTTTCCCTTACAAGTAAGCTCCAAATACATTTGTAATTTTGACCTAGAGAAATTTCATAAATTATCCACATTCAAAAACCTAGCTTTTTCCCTCTCTTTAAATGAGAATCCTAGAACCAGACTTTAATTTATTCTTTTATATAATTTAAACAAAATCCTTCTTTTTTTTATATAATTTAAAAGAAATCACTTTAATATACTTCAGTAAAGGCATACTATCTTCCTCCATCTTACATATTTATTATTTGCCAAAATCAAAATGAAGGTATCATAATCTTTTTGATAACTATTCTGGAAGAAGAGGATTTTGAGATATTGATAATTAACAATCCAACAGGCTATTCATCTTTTTCACCAAGTGGTTTTAAGTAGTCTAATGCCAAAATAACAAGGGAGAAGTAAGAAAAAAACAACCGTATGAATTTAAAATTCTTCAAATGGTTTTAAACTGACGGTATGAAAAGCAAAGTAAATGATGTATGGATTAAATGGTTCACTAACAGCTTTTGTGAATATATCTGTCTTTCACTAACCACAAATTAACCTCCAAAATTAATGTGGTAAGTGTAGTATAACTCCCTTTCACTCCCATGTTACTCAAGTATTTTTCCTACTCATTCTGGAACAGAGGTAATATCCCTGAAGACAAATCTGCTTTATTTTTCAATTGTAATTTTTCTTTCAACCTTTTTATTAACATATGGGTATTTCCCCAATGAGGTTAAATTTTATCATTGTTTCATTTGTTTTTTTATGGTAAGGTTTTCTCTTTAACAGAGTGAAAGAGAAACACAGTTGATTGAAAGAGAACAACCTATTTTGCTAATGGGCACAAGGTAGGCCAGATTAATTTTCACTTTAAGTAAAGCCTCTCTCTGCAATCACTCTATTGAGTAAAGGCCAACTCAATAACAAAGTCGGGCTATTAATAGAGAGTTGTTCTTCTAATGAAGAAATTTGTTCTACACATGATACCTCAGTAATTGCTTTCCAGAAGGTGGTCATTCTGTGGATTTAGCCAGAGGCATAAAGATAGCAACTTCATCTCAAACTGAAAATCTATCTACCTGCACTATCACCTGGAATATTAGATACAGTTCAAATCCTGAATCCATCCACAGAAATGTAGGCACTAGTTCTTTAGTAACATATGATCAGTGATCTTCTTTGACCCATCTTTGTTAGAGGTAGGACCCTGTTTCTGTTTGGCATGAAAATTTTTCAGAGCATTATACTTAGACAAAATGATAAAAAGCTAGCATCTCAGAGGACCACTTCGAACAAGCAAAGAGCATTCAGGAAAATATGTTGATTCAAAACGTGTTGATCTAGAAACAAGTCTGCAAATTCCTCACAAAGAGGGGTGTCTTGAATCAATATGAAGTCAGCATGAGAATGCATCCACATTATGTAGAAAAAGCAAAATGGAGCTATCTTTTATTATTCCAAAATTCAGTCATATTACTCAGAACTTAGTGAACAAATCTTTTCCTGGTATTATGTTTTTTTAATAGAAGTAATTCAATAAAATTCAGAAAGAATCTTAGCAGCAGAGAGAATAACTCAGTTTTCCATCCTGCCAAAATGTTCTAGCCACTAGTTCTAGTTTTCAATATCATACTTACATTTTTTCTCTTTTTTCTCACTTTCCCTCTCATTCTTTCCCCATAAATCTTAAATTCTTAACTATGTAGTGACAGATTAAACAGGAAATTTGGAAATCACCCTCCTTTTCATATATGTCTTTCTTCTTCCCTTTCATAGTCGCCCAACAGTGCAGGCTGTTGATTGACGCATTAAGTTTGGGATGAAAGTGATCTGGATGTCTGAATTTCCTCACTGAAAAGATCAGTGGACTGTCAATGGCATATTTTGAGACAGTTTTCTATTGATCAATGTAATAATAGTCTTCATTCAAGAAACTACATTACAAAATAATCTTCTAAAATAAAAAATATTTTTAAAGAGAACAGTCACAAATACGCTTCCACAGTTAATGTTCTCTGTTATCAGACATATATAATACCTCCTACACTGAGCCATTAACAGGATTTAAACAAGTGGGAATCTGAATCACTGATTAACTAAATATGTAAGTGTGTATTCAGCGGGCAGAGGACATCCTAGCAATGCCCCAAAATAGATGAAAGAGTGTGGAAATTAAATATTGACACTTTGGCTCCCATGCACCACTACGTGGCAGAATTCTTTGCTCTGAGTTAGCTGGGTTAAGGCAGAGTTTACATGGAGAACAGTATTCATATATGCTCTTTAGAAAACTGCCTAATTTGTTACATACAAAATAAGAAGACTAATCAAAACCCCAAATCCTTGCCCAAGGCATAATGTGGCACATTTTTCCATTCACTGCTCAGAGTGAAAAATTATTTTTGAGGAAAGAGTGCTAAACCAAGCTCCATGTATTCTGTATCCTATCACCTAAGATTGTCAGGATATAGAATACATTTTTTGCTTGATTTAGACATAATTGAATGCCTATAAATACCACTGAAAGGTGAGATATTCTAAGCAAAGTCAGCTGATTTTCTTTTGAAATTACCTCAATAAAATACTTGGCTTTACAAATATGTCTGAAATCAATGTTATACAGAACAGTGTGTTCAAAAACAACAGACAAAGGTTTACAGTCCTCCAAAAACAGACAAAGAAGGAATGGCATCAATCTTGTTCTTTACAGACAAAATTAAAATGCATACAAATACAAATAAACAAGTATATAGTGCATGTATTTACTGGACTGAAGAACATCTGTCTTCAGATGTCTTCTTTCCCATGGATTCTCACAGACTCCTTAGACAGTTTGATATCAATTTTTGTTAATTTTCTGTTTTTTCTCATCAGAAGATTTCTTCATCCAGGCTCTATTTGAATTTTGGGTACCATATATTTACAAGAATGATTCAGCTTTGTGATGCAACAGAGAATTACCATAGGAGGAACGTTCATTGAATACCTTATTATGGCTGGGCAATTTTGATTGAAAAGGCTGTCAAACCTTTGAATTTGTGGGTAAGTATACAAGGTGTCAATTTTTGATGTCTTAAATTTTCTCAAAGTACTCCTTTTCTGCCAGCCATATTGCCACAAAAATCTATCTTACTTACAAATACATGATTCAAAAAAAACCACAGGTGATGAGATCAAGTTCAAAACTAGTCTTATTCTTCTGAAGGTGGCCAGCAGTACCTCGTGGCAGTTCAAGTCCGGAATCATTCCTCCATAAAACCTACACTCAGCACCTTTTGTAGATGTCACATACCGTTTGATATATAAGCTTCTTTTTAGATGGTTATTACTCTTTTTTTCTCTCTTTTTTTTTTTTATTTTTATTTTTTTCCGCCAGAGGAACAGTCTGACTATCAATCTTCTATCTAAACCCAGCAGAAATCTGAAACAAGACTACACAGCAGTGTTAAGTAGATGATGCCGAAGAAAGCCCAGAAGAAGGTGATTACACATTCAAGAAAATATACCTGTGACCATCTTTTTAAAACATAAACAAAAGAGTTTTCAAAATTCCCTCAGTGGCATGAGTTCAAAAGTAGAAAAAAATCTGGCAGATATTTCAGGCATATTCCTAAAGTGAGGTTTATGAAGATACCATCAGAACATCACGAATGTTTTTTATTTTAATATTTCTTCAAATTAACTGATTTTTGTTTCAGTCATTAAAAAAAATGTAGAAGATGCAGAGCTTTCTCACCCCACATCTCTTCCCTCACCTCCTAATTGCCAAAGGTTGCCTCAATCCCTTCAGCCCTTCAATGAGTCAATCCTAAAAATACATGAGGAGGATTTAGAGTCAGTGCACAGTTTGTCTCTGTTGCTCCTTCTGTCTCACGCTTTTCCTCTAGTCTCCTGTGGGTTCTTCATGGACTGTAGGTTAAATACCTGCCTCAATGCCTGGAGAACATCTCACTCCTCCTCTTTTCTGTGACTGTGGTGGTCCCTCTGCTGTTTCTCAGTCTTTGTATTCTCTCTATCTGCTTGGAATTTTCTTCCCATTCCTAAATATGTTTTCCTAGGGGCACCACCAGATTGACTGATGGGCTCAGTTGTGTTTTGTGGCGGGTTTTCTGGAATAATCTGGAATCATCTGACTGGACCCAAGACTGATCCCTGGGGGACACCACTAGTGTCCACTTGCCCAGCTGGCAATGCTGTGCCTCATGCTCCCCAGGACACGCTTGGCCCTCCTGGCTGCCCTGACACTGCTGACTCATGTTCAACTTTCAGCCAACCAGGATCCCCGCATCCATTTCTGCTGCACTGCTTTCCAGCATCTCATTCCCCAGTCTGTCTGTACACCCAGGGTTGGCCAATCTCAGGTGCAGAATCCAGCAATTTTCCTTGTTGAAATTCATATTGTTGGTGATCGCCTAGCCCTCTTATTTTTTGAGGTCTCTCTGCAGGGCCTCCCTGCCTTTGAGGGGGTCAACAGCTCCTCACAGTTTTGTATCTTCTGCAAACATCCTTACAATCCCTTCCAGTCCCACATCCACGTTTTTTATGAAGATGTTAAAGAGCACAGGGCTGAGGATGGAGCCCTGTGGAACCCCACCAGTGACAGGTCACCAGTCTGATGTCGCCCCATTCACTGTAACCCTTTGTGCCTGACCTGTGAGCCAGTTGCTGACATATATTGCATCATGTGTTTATCCAGCTGCGTGCTGGATATTTTGTTCCGAAGGATCCTGTGAGAGACGAAAAGCTTTACTAAAATCCAAAAAGATTACATTAACAGGCTTCCCCTGATCATCTAGGTGGGCTAAGATCTAGGTCACCACTATTTATCACAAACCCTCTCTATAAGAATTTTAAGATGTAAGTTGAAGCTAAGGGAGAGTTCTCTCATTTCCATCTATTTTCATATTTTTAATTTCTCTGCCATATTCAGTAAGCGATACCTTGTTTGAAAGTACTTTGTAGTCTTTTAGCAAGAAGAGTAAAATATTTCCTTTTCCTTGCTCCCCAGATGATCCTTAATGAGCAGTAAAATAATTCAAAATACTACAGATTGATAGAATATCTTTTAATCCTTTCCAAGGCAACCACAAGATGTAATTATTCTCTTAGCATTACAAGTGTCTGATTGCTAGCAGTCTCACATCTCTAGATGCCTGTAATTATCCACAGTAATTTGTTAGCTCATTTGATTAATTCAGAGAGACTGTATGTTTCTTCTCATATAGAGATATATGTAATGGTATGGACCTCTTATTTCACACAGTGTACTAATTGCTAAATTTTGGGTTGTGTGACAGTATAACAACATTTGAAAAATCAGTAAAGAGATTAACTTTCCCGGTCCAAAGACAGAATAATTACTCTTACAAATTAACTAGCCTGGTCTCCCATGAGTGAAGAATCTGTCTAATTAATGGTCAGTTCATGCATAAAAAATTAGTATCAGCTGTTCAACCATTATTTGAAGATGTTTGCAGTAACTGATATAGTTTATCTGAATTTGTAATGGAAAACAATGTCAGTGAGACCATAAAACATATTGAGCATATCATTTAATAAATACAATTTATGGAAAGTACTGTCAGAAGCATAATTCACTTTAAGACAGAAGCACAGAATGTATTAGACACTAATATCATAAGCATCACATACTGTATATTTTTAACTGATGTATTGGGTTTTTAATTTATAAAATGTCACAATTAGATAATTTAGGAGTATGTGAAAGAAAACAGCAAATAAATGCAGGTATATATGCTGTAATCAGTATTGAATTTTTGAAAAATTAGATCTAGATATATAAAAGATATTAGAGATTTAGGTACACAGAGTGCAATTTAGACAGAATTGGAATATCAAACTAAAAACTGTTTTTCAAAGTTCCATGCTTACATATTTCTCTATCAATTAAAGCAGGCTTCCTCTCATTTGGGGAAGCTAGTCAGTGCTTTGGTGACTATTTTATTCCTGCTTATTTGATAAACCAGTTGTTAGAAAGCTACATCAACTATTCGATTTTTTGTGTTATTTTTTCATTTTCCCAGCCACTTTTCATTTTCTCAGCCAGCAAATAGTCTAAAAAGAAGTCTACAGAATCAATCACTTTTCACCTTCTGCTGTGGTCCAATCTGTGTTTAATTAATCAGCGCAAGACAGAAAGAAATGGGTGAGCTCCACTTAAAATAGGTGGTTAGGCATGTACTTTTGAAAGAATTCTGCAAGTAAAATTAAATTACATCTCTTACATTTAAGGTGTTCTAACCTGTATAAAGGCAGAAGGTAGTTATACATATATATAATATTTAGTTGTGATCCAAATGTGTAATGTCCAACTTCATCAAAAGCAAGTTTTACTTGGTCAGATAAGTAGCGTCAATCCTATTCCTGACACTATGTCACATTTTATTTAATAACGTACAGATTTCTCCATCAGCGATTAAAGAGAGAAAACTTTTTTTTTTTCTTTGTATATAGCTTTGATTTTTTTTTCAGGACAGAAAATAAAAGAAATATTCAGTAGTTACTATTATTAAGAACCATTTATTTCACTTTATGAAGACATTTGAGAAAACAAATATAATTTTTCATATGGCTTGATTCATGTAACAACAATGGCACAAAAGTGCACGAGCAGATAAATAAATATAGAAACTGTATATTAAAAATTCGACTGCAGATAGGTATCTAGGAAGCATGTAAAGAAAAATAAAAATTCTGTTCTACTAGAGATGATTAGTTAAACAAAGTAGTAAGCTTTAATCATGTCACTCAAAACAGGTTTAATTCCCTAAATCCTTTTTGTGCCAATATCATGATTACCATTACCTCTGGTCTTTTCTGAGGTATATTGTTAACCTCCTATGCAATTGTTGGAAATATGACTAACAGATCTATTTTAACACTGAGCTATGAAGTGTGCATGTGACAAAATCCTTGAGCATTTCCTAGTGAGGAAGAGCACTGTTTCTCACAATGACTTTTTAACTTGTTAATAGCTCAGCTAGGGATAAACAGTTATTAAATACATGCCATAAATCTCAAATTAAAATTGAAATTAGTATTTTCAAATTAAGAAGTAGAAAAATGTGGCCTGTTGGAAATATAGACAAACACCTTTTTATCTGGATAAAAGAATAATGAATAAAGTGCAAAGGGAGAAAAAAAACCTGTTATTAACCCAAATAACTTCCAGAGTGAGAAATTAATTACAAACACATCCAGATTGGGAAACTTCTACAAAAGGTGAAGGACTCATATAATTCTTCTCCAAGTCCAATGAAATGCATACCAATTTATCATGCGAAACTTCAGGGGAAGCATATTTTGCATTCATATTTACTCAGCTGGTTTATGTGGCTAAATGTTCATTGGCTAATCCTTAAAAGTTCCTTTCCTTTAAGCAGACAATCCTAAAATTTAGTTAAATGGAACATTTTTGACAGCAAGAAAAATAGGCTGTTTCCTGGTATTCAAAAGACACAGAAGTGAATTTATGTCCACACTACCACGAAAAACATGGGATCATGTTCTGATATTGAGGCCTGCTAGGGAAATATCTCACATTGTTACTTTCAGCCTTGTTACTCTCCAAAATAGGTGTCTGCCATTCAGGGATTTTTCTCTGACTTACATTAGTTTCCACACTGTGCCTAGGACTGCTACATTTCACAAAGCAAAAGTATTTCAGGGATTATTCTAGCAATTTAAAATTATGAACAGCAGAGTTTCAGAGTCTGGAAGTGTCCCTTTACTCTGTCTAATTTACTAGACTTTCTTCAAGTGATCTTGCTTCATTAGCTGGGAAAATCCTGTGCATGCATCAAAGTCATGAGAAGTTAGCCTGTACCTTGAAAGTGCTAAGAGTCACACAAAATTATTGTGTTCTGTTTAATTTAAAAGGCAGTCTTCTTTTACTGTGAGCTCAAATACCAAATATATTTTTAGATGGTTCTCTAGCTACTAGATTTCAGGGTACAAATATAAGCTCTTTCTCAGCATAGATGGATCCTGGGAAAACTATAAAACCACACTTAATGAAGAAGAATTAATATTATTGAATATCATTGGAGAAACTACACAAATATCAGGGTAAAATTAGAAATTCTCCATTAATTAAATTTACTTTGAATCCCAGATGGTTTTTCTTTCTTTGGAATTCAATCACGCAGAAAGACAATAAGTGTAAAAATTATGTATATCATCAAAGAAGAGAAACAAAGAGAGACAATAGTATAGCTAGGCCGCATCATACTGGATGCCTATATAGGCTATGTTTTCTGGCAGTTGCTGGTATGAAAAAGTAAATTTTGAATAAAGGGAGAGAAGGAGACACCTATTCAACAATTTGAAAGTCATCCTAAATTCTGAAAATTGTCTTGTGATATAAAAATAGATTTAGCATTCATTCTGATTTTGTGGGTTTTATTCATAAGGCCAACTGAATATTTTATATTCACATGGTAGCTCCAGTTGAATTTCCCCCCTCCCTCCCAGGGAAAAAAAAACAAATCAACCAACCAATAAACAAAACCAAACCAAATCAAACAAACAAAAACAAAACCAAAAAAATCCACACACACAAAAAAATCCACGCCCCTTGCAGGAAAAGTGCTTCCAGATCTAAAATTATTGTGTCATCACCATTGCACAAAATGACCACCAGCTGTCAGGTAAGACACAGTTAATCTATGCAGATAAATCAGTTGCCAGGTTAGATTGCTAGTCTCTGAATAGAAGATGCAAATTTTCTTCAAAGGTCCTTCTCTGTCAACACAGAATAAGGAAATCCACTATGAGCAGTGTTTTGTTACTCTGAAAATCAGAATAGAGATGGAGATAATAACATGGCTGCTACAAGGGAAATTCAAGCCCCTCTAATCTACTAAAATAGTGGATAAATGAGAAATGTTCATGTAATTTTTTTTGGCCTTCCAGAAATCTTTAGCAAAGTCTTTTGTAGAAACTTCCTACTCATATGAAGAAAGGTAAAATACTGTGATGCGTTCTGAACAGATTTAAATATAGAAAATAAAGTGTAAGAATAAATTATTGATTTTCAGCATGACAAAAAAAAGCTAATAACTGGATTTCCTAAAATGTTGTATGAGTAATATGGTTGTTATACTGACATACACTCAATACTGATATGAAAAAGGTGATGAGGAGGAAGGTCAGGATGTTTTCTAGGAGCACAACATTATTCGGACTAATCAAGATCAAAGAAATTGTATAAGCTTTCCAGAAAAACTGAAATTTACTTGCATAATGACGGTAGAAATCTAATTCTGATAGACGGAATTGGCTAAATGCATGAATAACTTGCAGTCTTAAATCAGTTCTACCCACTCACAAAGTTCAGTTACTGTATCTTTAGGGACTAGTAACTGGAAAATCCTGCTCAGTTACAATAAAATAGAAATTTGTGACAAGAAATAATAAAATATAATTTAAAATATTGTGAGCCAATGCTCAATATTTTCTGACATAAACTTCAATTTCCTAACAAAAGTGTATTGGAAAAAGAGAAAAGCAATTTTTGAGTAAGACTAAGGCTTGGGTTTGTATCGTGTGTGACCAAGATGGAACCAAGAAATAAACTATTCATGTTGATGATATATATGCTTTTCATATATATAGCATAATAGATTTATAAATATATATATATAAAAACATTATTTTGTTCCATTACAAAATCTGCTTTGCTTTTTTTGTGTGTGGACACTGAACTTTCAAGTCCTATTATTTTCTGAGGAATATAAAAATGAAACTTGCTAACCAAATTTAGCAATCTAATTCTTTTATCTATTTTTAAAACTTTACCTTCCTCCTACCCACGAAAAATATCATTTTAATAAGCTAAAATTATAACAGAGAAATTCTGCCTTGTTCACAATAGTTTATGAACTAAATTTACTTAGTGAACAGTGAAATGGAAGTTTTTAGACCTACTGAAACAAAATGATGGAGTTTGTAGTATCCACTGGCACTTTCTTTTAATATTCTATATAAGTGTAAAGAAAATACTATATATGAAGTAATTTAAATGAATAATCCTACATACACCTATGACATAGACATAAATGTGAGATATGTCCATTTACCAGGCAATTATGTAAGTGTGAATTAAATGAAAGAACTATTAATTGTTTGACCTTACTGTTGTGGGTGGAAGAATATAAAATATGAGTCGGTACAATTGAACGATTGTTAAATGAAGCAATGGCCTCTGCATTGAGCCATGTGGGGCAATGACAGGCAAAATGAGATGGCTGGAGAACAGGGTGAGCCTGCTGGTTTCCCTGCTGCACCTTGTGCCTGCAGCCATCAGCTCTGGGACAGGCAACACGGACAAGAGGAAACTCTTCACACTGAGGGTGATGAGGCACTGGAACAGGTTTTCCAGGGAAGTTGCGGATGTTTCATGCCTGAAAGTGTTCAAGGACAGGCTGGATGGGGCTCTGAGCAACCTGATCTAGTGGGTGGTGTCCTTGCCCATGGCAAGGGGGTTTGGAACTAGATTATGGTTCCTTTCAACACTAACCATGCTGTGATTTTATGACTCTATAACTTCACAATGCAGATTCTATTACAGTTGGTCAATATTAACTCTATTAACCTAATTCTTCTGCTTAGAGAACCATATTGATACCATGCAATATTGCATCCAAAAAACCCTTAACTATCAGTAATAAATGGAGCCAGAAAATAGAGAATATTATTAATAATTCCAGATAGACAACTATATTGCATTCCTCTTTTGTGTATAATAATTCTGCATATGTTGTGCCTAGATCAACAGTTTGAAAGTTCAAAGGTTTTTTTTCATTCAGGAGAAAAGTTATATATTTGGAGGGGTTTTGTTTCCATTTATCAGTGGCACCCTTCTATATAAACAACCTTAGTTTTCCTTAGACTTCTTGTTAAACTTCTCCCCTTATAGGAGGTTAAAGTCTCTTAAATCCCATCTCATTCACAGAATATGAAATATTCCCTACTGATGTCTTTTTGTCTCTATCTTTTATTTCTTAAATTACAATGACAATTAATGATTTATATAATTTAAAAGATCTTAAAGAGTAAGGAAAAATAAAATTCTTCCACTCCTCATACACCGCAAATGAATATAGGTAAGGTGAAAATCATTTTGCGGAAGAAACTGTAGAACAGATTTTTTCAAGGCTTTCACAAAGTTGTGGAAGTGCTTTTGTGAAGCACTCTTCACTAGTGCTTTGTTATAGTGTGTTCTAAATGCAACACATATTGCTTTGAAATCAGCCAGATAAACAAAGCTCATGAGACATCTGATCACTATTTTATTTAAGGGTCAAAAATTGTAGAGAAACCACCAAGAACTCAATTCAGATGCAAATTCAGAAGTCCAAAGAGGCTCTGGGGTAAGAATCCATAGGATAATTTTTCATTAGAACAGCAATCCATTTTTATTTCTCTTTTTAATGTTAGAAGTACGATTTGGATCTGTCAGTAAAAGTATTATGAAAAGGAGAATGATATACTATTTTAAAAATAACAACTAAAACATCTACTGAGTAATTTCTTATTGTTGGACCATATCTTTATTTATGTATGTACATTTATGAATTAACTTTATGCTGTTCTACACCAGCAGCAGTATCAAAATCAGTTTTGGTTTACAACTGAACTCATTTTTTTTTCCCTAAAGAAACACAGATATCCAATGTGTGACAACACATGGCTTAAAGATGCACTGTTGATAATGATTTCCCTAGAGGTAATATTATCTAGTGAAAAAAAAAAGATAAACCAAACTATCTATCACATTCTAATGGGCAGAGGTCAGTGTAACATCTGCCCTGTCTATTTTCAAATTGTTTCTGAATTCATGCACGGTATTCCTCAGTCCCAAAAGTTGTTCGAGCATAAAACTGTAGTACCAATGAATTGAATCTTTTTTTTTTCAACTGATATTGTGGCAAATTGCTTTTCAGCTGCAAAAGCAGCTTATTTAAGGTTTTTTTCCTAGTGTTGTTAGAAGTGAATAAAGTGGCCAGACACTGAGTACACTACAGTGACCTTGCTACTAGAAGTCAGTGATAATGAGCAATTTATGAAGTATGATACCTATGCTCTAGTATCAAAAGTAATATTATCCAATGGATTTTTCAATTTGTACAGCAGCTTTTTTGTTCCTTTTTCACTTTTACTTTGCTGGTGGCACTAGCTTTTGAGGCCACCCTAACTTTTAATCCTCTTTTATAGCAGGAATCAACTAGTACTCAGCTTGCCTGTCTACTTCATTCCATTCCTATAAGAGAGCCTTTGAGAAACATAAAGAACTCTGGGCTCAGCACAAGTTCCTGTCTGCAAACCTGCAGTCTGCGACAAACTAGGTACGTACCTATCTGAGTTTCATTTTTGCAGACACTGGAAGAAATTTTGAGTAACTGGAACCCGAACAGAAGCCTGCTACTATAATGAAATTTTTTTGATCACTTTTTATATTGATAACTTGTTACTTGGTGATTTTGGTCTTTTTTTCTTACATGCTTTACGAACCTTTTAAGTGAGTTCGGAGGCTGAACCAGTTGCTGATCATACCATGTTAAAATTTGCAAATATACATGGAGAGGGAAAAAAGAGAAAAAAAAAAGATGAATAGAAAACTGAATTGTATCATTGCTATATTCAGTTGTTCTGTGATTATATAGAGTTAGATGATAATGAATTCATATTTTAAGGTAAGGAGAGGTGGTTTTATAAATCAAAGTTTTTGTATAAGCAATAATAGTTTAATAAAAGTCTTAAGTATTATTCTATTTAAACTAAGCTTCACTTACTCTATATTTTTCTCTATATTCTTTATTTATATATCAAGAATATTTTCCCTCCTTTTCCACAGTTCTGCTGCAACGACTGAAGAAGTGTTAGGAGCACCAAAGTCCTCAAAGGCGGATGGATTTTTTTTCGAAATGCCAGAAGAAATAATGTTCCTAAGCATAGATGTACAAATGTACAATAGATGTACGTAGATGTAAAAAGAAGGGAAAGAAGCTCACTGCAGCCTGCACCAGTCTCTACATAGAATCTAATGGTAATAAATATACTTTACCATAACAATAGTGTAGGAGGAAATGCAGCTATACCTATGAAGTTGTTTCTACTTCACTTTTTTAAATCATGCTGTGTTACCAAAATATAGTGTAAATATATGTCTGTATTACAGATTTCAGTCACTCTATGTTGAGACTTCACAACTTCTCCATACTTCAAATCTTACTCCATGATGTCTAGAATATGCATCTTTTTAAGACATTTTACACTGGTGATATGAGAATTCAAACACTGGTGTTCTCACCCTGAGAAACTGAGCCATACACGAGTATTTTTACATTAAGTATACTATTCTTATTGTCAAAGAATGAAGTCTTAGGAGAATTTGTGTTGGAACAATTGCTTCCATGACAACAAGAACATCATAAAGATTTTAAGCAGGACTGTTGGTACCACCTATTATTAAGGTTGGCCAGTGGTTCATATTTCCTGTTGATTATAACTTAGCTTAGGTTCAATGGCCTGAATTCACATTTTCCATGCTGAGTGAACAAACCAGGATGGAATAATTTGCCTGTTTTTTGCATTTCTGCCATTAATGTTTGATCAAACAGATCTTCTACTCCCAAGAAAGTGCCTAAAGAAAATTAGGCAAAATTAAATACTATTTCCTTGTATAAAAATCTGCAATGCTACACATTTTGGAAAAGAGATTTTTACAAAGTTTGTCAAGACTGTGTCGTTATCCCATTAAAATCTTCAAATCTGCTCAAGGTGTAAGACTCTAAAAGCTTTCTCTACAGAACGGATAACAATAAGCAATATGGAATTGGCAAAATCTTTCCTCAGGAAACTACTATTGCCTGGAACTCCTGATAACCATATTGGTACTAAATTCAGGAAGTTCACTTTCTTAGGCTCTTTTTCATTCGAAGGAATGTGAGACTAAACAACTGGAAGAGAAAGGGTCAGTAGGTGGACAGAAAGCAAAAACATTGAACTTGTGATAGTAAACAAAAATTATAACGAAAGATCTGAGAATAAACAGAACAAAAGAAAGTGGGATGAATGGTGAGGAGTCAATGTATTTGTATGAAGCCTAAGTGATGACACAGAGAGCATAGATGAAAGAATAAAAGAAATGAGTGAAATAAGATGAGCTGGTGGAGAAAACTGCTAGAAGGCAGAAAAGTTAATGATCAAATTACAAAAGGTAAAAATTGTGACTTTCTCTTCTTCAAATTATCCATGAAGCCAACGAGACTTTTATTCACATTTTGTTGATGAAACACTCACTCTAAGACTAGGAAAACTATGATTTCTACAGTTCTATGATGAACTGATTTATCTGACAGTCCATTGCATGTGTATGACATTGCATGTTAGAGACTGAGGTTGGATATCGGGAAAAATATACAGGAAAGGGAAGACTGCTCTCTTAGGCTGAGCATCTGGTCAGCTTGAAAAATATCATGTGAGGCAGGCACTGAGGGGTGGCCTACAGGATGAGGGAGATTGAGACCTGGTTCAAAACAAAGAGCTTGCTTTAAGGTAGAAACAAAAGCCAAACTTGTACAAGATAAAATTTTTTACAGACCTAGAGAGAATCTGTGGGGTTTTCTGACCCCAAACACAGGGAGTTCTTTGATTCAAAAGCAAAGCTAGAAAAAAGGAGATGGTGGAGGAAAAGGATAATTGTTTAAAACCTTTTCAGTTAATTTTGGTGTTTGAAACAGACAACATCTGATTTTCTTTTTTTTTTTTTTTTCTTTTTACAAAAAGGATTACCTTGTTTCAGTTTATGTATTTTCTAAATAATCCATCTTTAAAGACTGAGAGCCTTTAATGTCTTTTGGCGTGCTCATTTAAAGAAAGGAACATGGAGAGATACTTGCCTCAAGATTCTCCTCTAGCTGAGTTTGTCAGAGTCTGGACATGCACAAATTTTGTGATACAAAGTAGAACAGTTGAATCACACCATTTGCACCATTTTTTTCATGCAGCAGGTTTTGAGTTCCTCCTTTTTTGGGAGTACAATTAGTGCCATGAGTGGCTACCAGCTGAACTACAGGATGCCTGCAGCTGCATTTGAAGATACTGGGAACAGTAGCCCAAATTGAAAGGCTAAGTAATCTAAAAATAAGTTTCTAGGTATTCGAACCAGTCTTTGATTTATCAGATAACGCATCTCAGTGTTCCAGTCACAAAATGAGGATAATTCTACCTCTTCAGTTCTCCAACCCAACTTGAAAATAAGTTCAATACCCTGTTGTGAGGCAATGAAATACCACAAAGTCATGGACAGTGTAACAGATGATGTTAAGATTACCAACCTTGTTAACAAACCAAATCAGAACAGATTTTCGCTACTGTGAATTGAATAAAACATGGGCATTACATTGAGTAATTCTCTGCTCAAAGCGTTACATGTGAACTCTTTCATGAAGAAGACAAAAACACAAGAGGGAACAGCAGAACAAATAAAACAAGGCAAGAACAGAGGTCTCCTTCCTATCTGATAATTTTCATAACAAGATGAAACCCACACGTTTTACATTCAAAGTGTAGAATTAGCTTCAAGTGCCAGCTACCTGAAAATTTCATCTATCAATGGATGCTAATGCTCAGTCTATACTCCATGGTTACTAGAGTATAGTAATTAGAGGTGTAGCTTTATCTTATGCACCAGATAAATTTCACTAATAGAAGCATATTATTCCATTAATATATTTCAGAATTCCAAGGAAAGCAAAAATGTGCATTGTCTACTGTTCAGTTGATATTATATACTGACCTGGTCAAACAGAGAGGCTTCCCAGAAACAACCCAAATTAGAATCAAATGTCACTGTTGGATGGGATAGGGCAAATGGAACACTGTCAGCAAAAGTTATTTATTTCTACATACAGTAAATTATGACAACTAGCATATTTTACAACAAAGTGATACAAAACAAAACTATACATGACCTCTATGATTTCTTTTGCTATCAAATTCTTCTGGCAGTATAAGTTAGAAAAATAAAATCTTTGTGTTTTTGTTAAAAAACAAGGTTGGGGGTGATATGTGTACCTTCATTTCATGTTTGCATTCTATTTCCAAGGGAGATTTAGAGGTTTTTCATCTACACAAGGCATTATATACTTTAGAGAATGATATTCTTATTGTAGTCATTCCATACTTTAATTTCTGTTTGATTTCCCCTAGGCAGAACTTTGTTTGTAAATATTTATCTGAATTTTAAGCAGTATTCTAATACAGCTTTCAAAAAAGTTCTTTGTCACTCTTTTCATATCTTGTTCATAGTTACAATACTATTTCTCAAACAGTTGTGGTATATGTAATCCTAAAATCTGCTTTAATCCCTGAAAGAAGCTTGTTGGAGCTTATCAGTGTGGATTTGGAAGATATGTATAACCAACTCTACACATGATTAGAATCTGGATCTGTAGACTTAGTAAACCACCTGACTCCCCTGTCTTCAGCAAAAAGCTTTTTTAGCACTGTGGCAGAAGATACAGCATCAGAACCTTACTTAGAAAAACTTAAATCCTTTTACTTTCTGAGAAAAGTATATAATTTTCTTCATATTTACATGTATGCTCCATGTGCCTGCTGTGGTAACCTGCCTTTTTGTCAGTGAATTTTTATAATCAGTCACAAGCTGTAGAGACACAGATCTTTAAAACAGAGGTCACAGTACTATTAAAATAATCTGACATTTTGTAGCATCTCAAACTGCTATCAATAATGAATTATAATCAGTGCTTTTAAATATAATATCAATCTAATTATACGGATGAACGTAAAACCTAGAAAATATTTTCATTTTTAACATCTTTGTTCTGTTGTGCAAGCCCCAGAATAAATGTGAGAGGTACAAGATCCTCTCTGTATCTTCTTGATATAAGATGATTTTTTTTTTTTTTCTGTGCTTCTGGCACTCAGATTGAATCAAACTTGCAGATGACATTATTTCGATCTATGTTAAAATGCAAGTAAAAGTGGAAACAATATTGTTACACTATTGCTAACTTTGCAGGCGCAGAAACAAATTCTACAAATGCGCCTTAGTAACAAATTAGTTTTAGCTACTTGATATCAGTAAGGCTTTCTGCACGAAGAATAAGTACACATAAATTATGTAAAATTATTTTATAATAGGTGCACTATGTCTATATGAAGTCCAGGTTCAGTTCGTAAATCACTGGACGTGCAGAAAATATTTTCCATGAATGCTTTGCAATCCCTAGTAATGCAATTAACTAATTACTGGGAGCAATTACTTAGAGATGTAAATATGTACTACTTTGTGAAGTTAGTTTACCCTTATAAATATTAAATCACATAAACAAAGTTCTATCTTCAGGCTAACTTCAATACATTAAAAGAAAAATCAGAGCCAATTTAGAGACCTCTTGTGCTGTTTCATTTCTTTTAGATACTTTAGGCCATAGTATAAAATATTTTCATTATAGGATGAACAGTGGCAGAGCTAAAAATGTGCTAATATTCATGACTTGTATTATGTACTTTATAAATTTGTTTCAATATTTTGCTCCAATAAATTTCATTGAAATATTTTGAGTTACAACTGAAACTGACTGAAAACTCACAACATATCGAGCAAAACCACTCAATGCTATGTGATGCTACATTTTCTCTTTACGTATTTTCACAGTGTGTTTTTATGATTACAGAGAATTGAATAGATTAGAATTGAATAACACAACAGTATCAAATCTTAGGATTAAAGCTATGGAACAGAAGAAAGATCAATTGATTGATTGATTGATTGGCTTTGAAGAGTTGGATTGCAAATCTTTTCTGTTCCACAAAATTAGGGTTAGGAGAGATGGAGAGATTTCAGAGAAGGAGGAAGTTAAAGCAGAATTGGATTCTTCTAACAAAGATATAACAAACAAAAAAATAAATTGCTAAAAAAACCAAAATAAAAACAATTTCTATAAATTCAATAAGTAATTAATTAGTGGATAAGAACACTCCAATGCTTAGGCCCAACGCTTGAGAAACAGCTGAATTCTTTACTTTGATATGGAGACTTTGGAAGACCTTTTGGATGACATGGTTATGTGATATAGTCCTCTGGAATTAAAAAGAATGCACGTGATCCTTTATTATTTACTATAAAATATAGGTTCTACTTGTAAAATAGCAAAGTAATAATTGACAGATGCAGTAAAACACATGTGTCTTTCAAACACACATTAAAAACACTTATTGGTTCACCAAAGTACCTCCTAAACACTCTGTTCCTTGGCCTGTCAGTATTTTGTCCATGATCTTGTCCAAGACATCTAGTTTCTTTAGATCTCCACTTTGCATATGTAAAACATTGAGTCAAAATATATCTAGTTATTTAATATTTCATGTATTCATCCAGATATGGGAGATGCACAGAAGCAGATCTGACAGGAAGAGTTTATTGGAGTAATATGAATAAAATTTATGTTTTAAAATATGCTTTATGTCTAATCTGCTTAGAAAATTTTAGAGTGGGCATACCAGAGCTATTGGAAAAAAAGTATTTTCAGTAGGGAAGTTATGTTTGTTAATGAGTCTGTACTTAAAAAAATAACTTCGTAATGGTAATTTCCATGTGGAAACGCTCTTCCCTCCCCCAGTAAAAACCCCCAACTAAAACAAAACCACAAACCAAAACCCAGCCATTAAAATCATAATGGCTCTGTTTACTTTTTAGGTGAGCTGGTAGCCACCATGCATACTAGAAGATATAAGAACAGGTAATTTTATATTTTATAATGCATTCTAAGTCTAATGTAATCTCTAGAAATCTGTCAAATTTCCTTACTCTTTTACTTCTCTCTTGTTTCTGAAGTTCACACATTCAAATTTTCTGCCTAAATCAACAGAACACTGATATCTTCAGTTCCCTGACTGAGTCTCTAAAGGAAAGGCTATTACAGCTACAAAGACAATGGTTCTTAAAGCTCCACTGTAAAATATTAACTTGTTTTTATTTCCACTTAATTCACAGTGTAAACTCTGAAGCTCCACTTTTTAAAACTCTCTTACATACATCTGATATTGCATTTATTCTTTACTTCATCAAATGCCATTATATGTGATGGAAACAAAAATCTAATGTCAGACCTAAGTAAAAACATTCCACAAAATATCACTTAAATATAACGCCAAGCAAAAGGATACTGAAAAGCAGAATTAACCTTGAGAAGTGCGGTTATCATTCAGTAATAAGATGAACTAATAGGTTAGAGACTTTCCAGGGTTTCCAAATTTCCTGTCTCTTTCACGTTCTTGAAACTGTATGAGCAGAGTCTGGATATCTTTCGGCCTATGATATATCCTAGGGATGAAGATTGCCTACCCCTTGAAAGTGGAATTCTGAATTACTGTTTATTTAGAGATTCACAGAGTAGCTGGGTTCACACAGCTTTATTGAATGGACAATCCATTCTACATTTCTCTAAGGGACTGAGGGAATGAATAAACGGAATGAAAATAGGAACCTTCCTAAAGCATAGCAAAGAGATTTTGGGAAACTGAAATATTAGTATGCTCATTCACTAGCTTGGTTCGTATTTTACAATACTACTTTAGCTTAACTTTCACCTGTGTGAAATTCGCTGCACTGCTGCAGCAATAATTCATGATACGGGACTTAGCATTTTAAGTACATACCAGCTTTAAGTACATGCCAAATTCAAGTACATACTAAAAAATGTGTTATAAAATTGCCCCCGAGGAGGACCTTTTGAGATGTCTCCACAATACACCTGCCAGTGATTGGTTCACCTGCTATTCCTTTTTAAGCAAGTGGCTGAGTTTACCAAGGAGCAAAATCTTAGCAAATGGAAAAAGACCATATGACACCTAAGTACTAGTACAGACCTAGATATTCAGCCACATGTCTGCAACACATCTGCAGCTACTTTCCAGCACATGTTCCTTGCATTCCAGTACTGCTACTTGAATATCCTACTCGGATAATGACAGCATACATTTATGTTTCTTTGTTTTTATTACTGCTACTGCTATTATTTCCTACCTCTAACATATATTATATTGTTTTACTTACAAAGGGAGGTGAAAGAAACAGTTGAATATCTTTGCCTCTGAGTCTGATGCAAATGATTCATTGGATTCTGAGCAAATTTATCTTACCCTTTATTAATACATACTGGTTTATTCTTCATGTGACTTTTACATCCAGCATTGTCAACATATTCCCTTGGAAGGTTATTGTTTTTCTTCTCCCACTCCTTGATTTTACACGTTTTCTAGCTCTAATTTTTGAATGCTTTTCTAGGGGGAGAGTTGTGTTGTATCGCCACCATTCACTTCGCCAGTATTGTTTTCTGCTTTATTGAGCATTCAGCATCTCAAAAAGGGCACAGTACATAGAGAAGTTGAAAGTTTTACTATGCCTTGCATACCATTTCATGACTTTTCTCTACCTTTTCTCATGATCAATTAATACTGAGGAGTGCTCTCAAATCAAGGAATCTCAAAAGGAGTGCTCATCTATGTATTCAGTATAAGGCAGGTACTTAACTTCCTTTCTGAAGCAATCATAATTAACTACTATGTATCACCAAAAAAAAAAAAAGTTTCAAAATATATGCTATCAAATTAGAATTACCTGTATTGAAAGCTTTGACTGTAAAAATCAGTGTTATTACTTCCTTTTAGGTTTCTATCCATTGGAAACATGACACTTGAAAAAAATCTGTCATTTTTTATATCAGTTCTATTTAACAATGGAATGATAATCAAAACCACTTAGAACAGAAGTAGAAGCTGAACTATATTCATGAGAGGAAGTAAACATTAATTTATCTATAATGAAAAGAAATGTGGTCTTGTATAAGACTGCAAAAAAAAGAAAACAAAACAAAAAAAAACCCCAAACAAACAAACAAAACAAACAAACAAAGCAAACAAACAAAAAAAAACAAAACAAAAAAAACCCACAAAAAACCAATCAAAATACTGGACCCATAGAACTCATCAGGGAAAGTAAAAATAAAGTGATTTTTCTGCAGCTCAAAACTATATTGACCTGAATTTTTCTGCTGATACAATTTATCCATTTTTGTTTTGCCTGCTAGAGCCAAATGCTTGTCGCTATGTGTAGCCCTAGAGCCAAAAAAGAATGCACAGCTCATGTAATACGGTAAGTGCTATCTCCAGTCAGGAAGTTCCTCCTGTGATATTTAAGTGCCAAAAAAAGATGATCTGCAAAGTGAAGACAAGTACATAGAATTCCTGAGTATCCGAAACTGCCAACAAGACAAATTGTTTTTATAGTAAGTGCCTAAGAAATGCATTAGTACCACTTCCACTTGGAAGCCAAAATGAATGCAACATAAGAGCAAAACAGCACAATCTGTTGTAAAGCAAGCCTATGGCAGACGATGATATCGTTGGCGCATATCGTTGGCAGCATAAAGGAGGAAATGGAGAAAACTTGTCCTGGGTGTGGAGATAACTAATTCAGTACTATTAAAGTGAGCTGCATCTGCAGCTTGGTTTAGTTTTACAAATAGACACACAGAGGCATCCTGCAAACTGCACAGCAGGAGCCCAAGACTGTATATCCTAAACTTCTGCCCTTTTCCTTATGCAACATATTTTCAAATTAATTAATGTCAGGATGCAACAAATACATTCAGCTTCACTGGATAAATACCTTTGCTTGATTGATGTCTCTGGTAATGCATTCAGTCCAGAAATGAATAATGCTAAACAATGAGAAAACCTCCTGTTTGTCTTTGTTTTATGTTCCGTCTAACTGGTACAGTGATTTTTATCTATGAATTATCATTCCCAGTATTCCTGATATTTAACAGTTAATTAAAAGTGAAAATTGAAGGCATTATTTTTCAATTACTTCCAACTATCTTTAGTGTTAACTGTCTGAAAAAAAAACCCACAGTCAAAGCGCTTTCGATTTGTTTATGTATTTTTTTGAAAAAGCCCTAGATCACTTGGATAGATATCTTTTATATAAATTCAATTATCATTGATGCTTTTTCAACTGATTTTGCTGACAGCTAAAAAGGATGCAATATTGTGTGTGTTTAGGTATCTTCAAAACTAAGAGGGGAAGAAAATTCAAGTTTCACTCAACAGGTTTTGTTTCATTAAAAAAAAATATATATATTGAAGTATCAGGCATTTTAGACAGTTTAATTTGTTTGTTTTCCCATTTCAAGTTTATCACTCAACACAGTTTGTTAAGAATTGGAAATCAGATTATAGACTTAGTCCCCTGTGACTAATAACTTTGCATTCCTGGTGTGAAAAAAAAAAAAATCCAAAATGATCTGGAAGTAATTTTCTTCTAGACTTTTTCCTTTATAATTTAATCAATATGTTAATATGTCCACTAAAATAATGTTTGTGCTAAACTTTTGTTTATATTAGCACATTTATTATTTCTCTGAGCTTATAGCAAAGATCTTGCTCTGTTCAGAGGACCTAATTATGTAATTTATGTATCTTTTCATGGAAGGTTTTTCATAATGTTCAACAGATGGTTCAGAATTTGCAAAAGAATAAAAAAGGAAGCAATAGACAGACACTTTCACTGCCATAGAGAAAAAGTGTTATATAGCCATTCAATAAAAACATGGTAGAAAGCCCAGCTAAAACTTTTCAATCTATCTATATCTATATGTCCAAGTGCACATTGCCAGGTCATGTTGAGCTTCTCATCCACTAATACCCCCAAGTCTTTCTCCTCAGGGCTATTCTTGATCTGTTCTTCACTCAGCCCATTGATTGTACTTGGGACTTCCCTGACCCAGGTGCAGGACCTTGCACTTGGCCTTCTTGAAATTCATGAAGAGTGCACAAGCTCACCTCTCAAACCTGTCAAGGTTCCTCTGGATGACATATCCCTTCCCTCCAGCACGTTGACTGCACCAGAGAGCTTGGTGTTGTTGAGTACTGAGGGTGCACTCAATCCCACAGTCCATGTCATCAACAAAGACATTGAACAGCGCGAGCCCCAGTACTGACCCCTGAGGAATGCCACCCATGCCTGGTCTCTGCTTGGACATCAAGCCATTGACTGCAAGTCTTTGGGTGTATCCATCCAACCAATTCCTTATTTACCACATATTCCATCTGTCAAATCCGTGTTTCCAGTTTGGAGACAAAGTTGTCTCGTGGGACTGCGTTAAATGTTTTGCCCAAGTCCAGATAGATGACATCAGTTGCTCTTCCCATATTCACCAATGCCTTGACTGTGTCATAGAAGACCACCAAATTCATCAGGCACAATTTGCCCTTAGTGAAGCCATCTTGGCTGTCATCAATCAACTCCTTATTTTACACATGCCTTATCATACTTTCCAGGAGGATCTACTTCGTGCTCTTTTCAGGCGTGGAGATGAGACTGACACCTCTAGTTCCCTGGGTCTTCCTTTTATCCCTTTTTAAAACTGGGGGTAAAGTTTCCTCTTTTCCAGTCAGTGGGAGCTTCACTTGAGCACCAAAAATTCTCAAATATGACAGATATCAGCATAGCCACTTCATCCGCCTGCTCCCTCAGTACCCACAGATGCATCTCATCAGGTCCCATGGTTTTGTGCACCTTTAGGTTCCTTAGGGGGTCTAAAACTTGGTCTTCTCCTACAGTGGGAGGTTCTTCATTCTCCCAGTCCCTGACTTTATGTCCTGTGACTCAGGTGGCATGGTTGAGACATCTGCCATTGAAGACCAAGGCATAAAAGTCATTGGGTAACTCAGTCTTCTCCATTTCCTGGGTAATCTTGTCTTCCATTTCCTTCCGGAGAGGGTCCACATTTTCTCTAATATTCTTTTTATCACCAACATACCTATGGAAGCTTTTCTTGGTGCCCTTGATGTTCATGGGTCGATTTAATTCCATCGGGTCTTTATCGTTTGTATTCTGATCCTTGGCTGCTCAGTTAATCTCTCTGTATTCATCCCAGGCTATCTGTCCTTGATTCCAGCCTCTGTAGTCTTCCTTTTTGTGTTTGAGTTTGACCTTGTTCATCCACACAGGCCTCCTGGTGTTTTTGCCTGACTTTGTCTTTGTTGAAATGTATTGCTCCTGAATGCACTGGGGTGCAGATCCTAGAATATTAGCCAATAGATCGACTATAGACAGATAGATATAACACTTATATATAGGTATATTGATATATTTACAAAACAAGAAGTTTTAGCTGGGCATTGTTTCTCATATATTATGAACGAGATATTCTTTCACATGTATCTACGTATATATTCATAATTAAACTACTAACTAAATACAATTTTTTTAATCAATGTGTACTTTTTCATGGCTTCAAAGACAAGGGATTCTCAAAGCGTCATTCATTCTTCAAAACACTAGCATGAGCACTAAAGATATAGCCAGTCAATAGTACGTGCAGGAAGTCTGTGCTGCAATTAGCATGTTTGCAGTACTAACTCCTTGATTTTGTTGACTATATGTTAGGAGGTGTTAAACTGGAAGGAAGCACACCAGCATACAGACATAGGGATAGTTTGCTCAAGGATCTTCCTAGTTGTCTTGTCTGCCACCTAGTGTCATGCTAGCTGATCATTCTGATCCTGTAGGGGGGGCTTAATATTTATTTGTTAGTTATGGATCAGTTGGGGGTTCACATTGAAAAAAAAAAACTTCTAAGATTCAAGATAACACTAAATGCAAATCAAAAAGTACATTGGGCTTTGATCCAACAGCTTCTGAAACTGATATTTAATATTACAAATGTAAATTTTGAAAGCATGAAAGAGAAAGGGGTTAAAAACGCAAGAAAATATTATTTTTAGGCTAATTTTGAAACGGAAATTTTGAAATTTAGGTGGAAAAAGGGGGCTTATAGGCATATGAAAATCTAAGTAGCCTAATTTTAAGGCTGTTGAACACTCATAAATCTCATTATCTTCACAAGATTTATGGAGAGCGTGTCTGTTTCAGAATAGGAGATAATAATGATCTGTGAGAAAGACCTACATTGGGAGTTCTTATTTAGTAACTTATTTCATTTCAGGGCTAATCAGATCTGTTTACTTTTAAAGATGCATTTTAACAGTTGCACAATTATTAAATTATCTCTTTCATGTTTGACTGCAAAAGTGGCAAGAAGGCTTTGATGGGTCTGATCCCTGTTTTTGTTACAGACACATATGCTTTGTACTTAATATATACATAATCTGGTCTCACCTGTTAACGAATTATGAAGAGTTTTATATGTTGATCAACTCACAACCTGGGCACTGAGCTCTGCAATATCTAAGCTTCTGCCAGTTTTAAAAGATGTTTGTCTCTTTTCTCTTAAAGCTTGTATTTTCTGCTTTTCTCTTGTGCCATTCTAGTCTATGGAAAACTTTTTTGAAAACTTGAATTTTGGGAAGTTCTAAAAAGCTGGGGAAAGAGCAGTATCTGTTTTCAGAAATAGCCTGGAGTGTTCAGATGCAATGTCTAAAGGATTTTCTCTTCCTCTGCAGCAGGCAGCTGCAGAAATTGATCTTGGTCTGATAGAAGGTGCCCAATACAGAAAGCTAGATGCATTTCTTTGACCAAAGACGGATGTCCCTTGGTTTGCACATACCAAAAGACCAACCAACCATCTTCTGTTTTTCAAGTCATTCTAGTAGGTTCACAAAGAGATAAATTGAAAGTTAATCTTTTGTTGTGACCTCTGACTAAGCTATCCAAAACTTCATCCAGACTTCTGTGAAAGCATCCTTTTTCAAAAGACTGGGCCTCCACTGGTTATTTTTGGGTCAGAAGAACAAACTTTGATTTCACTTCCAATATATACCTCTTATGTTTCCAAACACAGAATCAGCCAACCTCAGGACTTGGCATCTCTAAGGCTGCAAACAGTACAAGTATCCCAAGATTAGGATGTGCACCTTTCTGAAAACAAAACGTGATTTATTTGCATGCAGAAGGAGTATTCACTGACAAAAAGAAAAACAAAGTGTGCATACTCTCCTGCCTATGCTTGGTATTTCCTTCGTATCTAGAAAAAGACACAGGCAGCCCTGCCTCCATTTTTGTCTTCTGTTAGACCCATTTTCTTCCTATGTTTCTCAGCTGCCATCCACCTGACTCATTCAAACTAGTCACTGACAACTCTTCCATGTCCCATCCTGCAGGATAGAACTGTTACCTGAGTGAGCCTTTTGCTTTGGGTGGTATTTTTAACTGCTATTAAAGTGATTAAGTCATAGGGTCAGCTTTCCACATCTGTTACCGTGGCTTTTGTGTGCAGATGATTGTCAATCTACGCCTTAGTTAATCCTTAAAATGCTTTACGTATTTCCAGATTTTCTATGTTATGTGTAAAATGCCATAGGAACAACAAGTGATGGTAAAATAAAATATTATTTACATTCAACAAGTGTGTGCTAACTGCTGATGCAATTAACAACTGACAGCAAAGTTCCTGAGCAAAAAATATTACATAATTTATTCTATTTTATTCCAAAGTTTTTCTTGAGAAAGAGAAATACAGCATGAATTGGAGTAATTAATTAATCTCAACTGTAGTTAAACAGCAGTGATTCAATATAACCAGAAGATACTTATACATATGAATACATATAAAAACAATTAAAACAGTTAAACTAGTATAGTGTGAATAAATATTATTTTGAGATTCTCTAAGCATTAAACATTGCCTCACCAATGAGATAAGATACAGATCCAAACAATTTCCCTCTTGAAGGGAATTCCTCTTTTAGGAGAGTTTATTCCTATCTGACTTGAATAAAATAACTTAAAATATTCCATAAAAAAAACAGAGGATATAGATATTTCATGTCTAAAATTAAACTAACCATAATATTGAATTAGTTGAAAAAGATTGTATTCTACTACAGTCTTAGTTTTTTCTTCTTACTTGACAATCATTACAATCGCTATTGACCAGTAATAATTGGCACTAACAACAAAGTCAAAAGCAAGAATGAGATAAAGATTAAAACTATTTCTATTGAGTTGAAATTCAGGCAAAGCAGTTATCTGTGTATTGTTAGAATCAATGTGATTAAACCCTGGATTATTTACTTGTATAATGAGAGAGTGACTTTTCCTATCCAAATTCTAATAGTACTATATTTTTACAAATTCTAAAATCAAATTCCTCTCAACAAGAAAATAAATATACCACTAACTGAATGCATACAGGATACATTTGTTTTAGAGTTCTCCTTCAGAGTCCTTTCCCTTCCCTTCCCTTCCCTTCCCTTCCCTTCCCTTCCCTTCCCTTCCCTTCC
>VZTG01003863.1:221031-237459 GCA_013397845.1 Melanocharis versteri
TCTTCTCGACCCCTCCCTCCCCTTCCCTTCCCTTCCCTTCCCTTCCCTTCCCTTCCCTTCCCACCACTGCCCCATTAATAAAAGGAAATTAATATCGGAAAAGGAAATGCATTAAAGTTTTTTTAATAATTTGCCTTTAACCCAAGAAAGAAAGAAAATTCAAAGATAAGGCTTCCAATTAATCTTTAACTTGTAACATAAAAGCACTGATTTCAAGCCTTAACAACATTGCAATTACGAAGGCGCAGGGGGAATGTACTGTGGACATAGTCAAAGTTTTAATCTTAAATATGTCTGGCTCTTGTGAATTTCTCATAGCTTTAAAATTTAACATCATTTCTCTGTGTGTTATAAACATATGTGTTCTTGACCCACTTCAAAAAACAACCACAAGTGAAATACCATTTCCATTAATCATTCAAGAGCTTTGCAAGAAGATTGCATCTCAAGAGATGACTTTTTCACTGAAGTTTACACTATTCAGCTTGGTTTCATTATTTTTTACATATATTGATTTGCAGCTGCTTGTTGTTCAGCGCATTGGTTTTAGAACTTATTCCTATCCTTTCCATCCAAGTGCACACATTGTCACTTAATATCCTGAAGAGAAAAATTAATTTCTATGTAATTATAGTTTTGCCGTGACAACTACAAAAAATACATTTTAAACTAATACCTTGCAAATGAAATTCCATTTCCATCCTTTAATCACTATGTAATGTGACTACGAAGGAGATGTTTGTACTGTGTTGAAATAGTAAATAGATGTAACAAGAATTTTTCACAGTATTCACCAGATTGTTTTATTAATTTTTTAATGGGAATATGGATCCACACTAGCAGCTCTCCTTGCAAGATTAAAACTTAAGTTTATTATGTATTTGTAGAAATTACTTTTTCTATCTATAATATAATGTCATGTTACATTGGAAATATTCTGTGCCTGTTATTGGCACTAGTAAGACAGTACCATCTAAAGAATCATAGTCAATCAATCCTTTAAATCATATACCTGTATATTAGACACTGAAATTTAGCATTGCTGCACCACTCTTTCTTCATGGATCCAGCTCTAAAATCCATTACTCATGAGCACGATACTTAATTCAGTGTTGAGCATTTTAAAATCTGTACTTTCTGTTTGCCTGTCTGTGCAATAAAAACTATAAAGAGACTGAAAAATATCCATAGTTAAATATTTGTGCTCACCCTTAGGAAGTCGCATGATCCTTGACACCTCAGTATTTCTCAGACAAGGAAGACATCCTTGATTCTAGAACAGAACAATAATTTTGATTTTTTACATAATAGAAAACTAGATAATAATCTACGCTTGTAAGAGCAGGTGAGGCAGAAAAATTTAGACTCAATATGAAAGACGCAAATTGTCAGGCACAGGTCTTTGCTACTGTGCTTGAACTAGTGAAGCTCAGCGCCTTCAGAAGGGTCTCTGGAATGATCCTTGTTGCAACATTAGTTGAGTATATTTCATAAGAACATAAGAAGTCCTTTTCAAAACTGACAGGATTGCTAGCATTATCCAGCATTGATGATTTTAGCTACTTCCTGGCTTAAGATATTTTATGGCACTTATTAATCTGCCAAATGATTACAATTTTGATCCAAAATTTCCTTAGGAAATAAAAGGAGGCAAGTTCTTTTTTTTTTCCTTTTTTTTTTTTTTGAAAATAATAATTATGTATTTGTCAGCTCAAGCAATTAGCTCAGTTGGTGGTCATCCCCCTTGTTGAGAGAGCTCAGGTAAGGTGTTCCCTCAGACAAAAGTTTCTGTCTCTACACACACCACAAAGGATGTGGTGACCCAGATGGAGCAATTACAAGAGCATGCAAGGATCCAGGTCTCAGGCTGCAGGGCGTGCCAGAGTCTGGCACTGCTCTCTGAGGGCAGCAGAGAGATCAGCTGCGTGAGATGCCATCAGGTGGACCATGTGCTCAGCCTAGTGGCAGAGATGAGAGATGAAGTGGAAGGACCAAGAGGTATTAGGAACTCTGAGGAAAACATTTACTGGAGGAACTGCACTCTACCATGCCTTATACAAATGCACCCGCCATCCACTTCACGAGAAGCAATGGATCTGCCATCCTCTCACAACCAGACAAAAGAAGGGGACCCTAGAAAAGGAGGGAAGGGAATGGAAGCTGTTTCTGATTGGGCTGGCAGGAAAATCCCCTGCAAGGGGGGCAAAAGATCTGCATGAATGAACAAGGGACTACTGCCATTACTCAGGCATAAGCAGGAAATACACAGAAGATGAAAGCAGTCAGGTCCAGTCAGGTACCAGGCTTTAGGCAAAGATATAGATCTGAAAACAAATTCTGCCAAGTCTGGAAAAGTCATAAGCATGCAAGAGTCACTCTTCATGTTGCTGAGTACTTGACAGTGTTTACCTAATAAGTTTCTGACTATTTTTCTCCTCAATAAATATACTCTTATCAAAGTTCCAAGTGTGATCAGGCTGCACATACACCAAAATATGCAGGAAATTAACATCCAGCTCAGAGGTAGAAGAGAACAGGGGGATTTTTCCTGCTCTCATCTGCTCTGGATTAAGCCCCAGTGCTTGAATTAAAAGATGAGAATCTGTTTCTCCTGTACTATCCACATCACTGATAAAAAGAAATTATGAAAGATTAGCACGTTTGATTCAAATATGCGGGGGATTTCGCCAGGAGAAGACATTAGACTCCTAAACAGCCCTACAGAATTATTAAAATAGAGTCAGAAACAAATGACTTAGAATTCATGGTAAGTTGACCTCTTGCTGGCCAACAGCAAAGTCCACATCCAGTTAGCCTCTCACTCTTCCACCCCAGCAGGATAAGGGAGAGAATCAGAAGGGGAAAAGATGAAAAAAACTCATGGATCATGATAAAGACAATTTAATAATCGAAGAAAAGAAAGACAAACACACAAGCAGTTTAGAGGCATTTACCACCTCCCATCAGCTGATCAACTCCCAGACAGTCCTCCAGCTATTTTTGAAAAACTACTCCCCCACAAGCTAGTTTTATTGCTGAGCACAACGTCATATGTCATCAATATTCCTTTGGTTAGCTGGGGTCAGCTGCCCTGATTTTGTCCTTTCCCAGCCTTTTATCCACCCTCAGCCCACTCTCTGGGCAGAGCAGAGTGAGAAACAGAGAGGTTTTTGACATTCTGTAAGCACTAATCAGAAATTGCTAAAACATTGGTGTACAAATCAACACAGTTTTGGACATAAAACTAAAACACAACACCATATAGGATACTATGAAAAAAATTGACTTCATCTAACCCAACCTAGTAGAGGATTGTACTGGTTTGACTGGAAACTGCTGGGAAGGAAAACCAGAATCAGGAAACAGAGACTGCAATACATTGAACAAGAAGGTTCTTCAATAAGCAGCCGGAATTTAGCTCACTTTTGTCTCTCAAGTGAATGATTAAAAAAATTATTTGCTGCAGACCAATAGGTGGGGTTTTTTGCTTACTTTTTACAAAAAGAGAATTATTTATTTACTTATTGGATTTTCTGAATTAATCAAATGTTTCACAATTATATTTTCGTTAATTCACAACATCTATATGAAGAAATGAAAGATTAGGAACAGATGTCAGGTAGTGAAAAGAAATCCAACATTTAAGAAACATCTATCAATTTTGGGTAAACAAATCCGATATTCATTGAATGAATTTCAGAGTGCTTTGTATTATCTCATACTTCACATGTTCAAAACAAATCTCATTTCAGTTGCAGCTGAGACTCCTCAGCAGCTCATATTCAAAGATTTCCATTTATGCAGTTACTAAAAAATTAGTTTAAGCTATTTTCCTAGGACAGTTAAAGAAATACCATGTCAAAGACAAAAGATGCAATTCCATTAGTCTAAGAAAATGTCTCCTTTTTTTCTTCATTTTTGATATCTTGAAATGAAATCATCCAGCTTCATTTTAAAATATAGAACAGGAGATACGTGAAGGTAAAACTTAAGAACGCCCCACAGATAATCACTCAATCCCAAAGCATAAGGGATGCTGCAATGATGTCTTTTTGAAGTAGAAAGACTTAGACAGTACCCCATGGTACAAAACCTTTTGGAGATGAAAAGAATAAGAGCTGCCCTGCTGAATGACAGTAGTATGAACATGGGACAGTTGGCCTGGACAAGAGGTTCCCATGAAGGCTATGAAGTGCTGCCAAAAACATTAGCCACACAAATATCTGCTTCATACTATAGGCACAATCTCACAAAGCTTGGGGTTTTTTCACATTCAAAAAAATGTGAGTCCCTGAATTGGTGTCTTTCTTCTCCTCTAGTCAGTACCATATTTTTTTTTATGTTACTAACGGTACACAGTGAAACTGCAATGCTACTAACAGAAAAATATCACTTTTAACCTGGAGTAACATTACTATGAAACTGAACATTGGTACATAGTGAAAATAATTTCTAACTCTCATTTTGATTTGCATCTTTCAAAGAATGATTGTTCAGTAAGAGGAATTATTTGTACTAAATCTCAAATTCACTTTACTTGATATTATCAGCTAAGCCTTTGAAAGAACATTAAAAGGACCTGTATTTCAAATTGCAGCTGATAAAGCAGCAAAGCTCTAGCTGAAGATAATGACCTAAAAAGGGATAACATCACAGTAGAATCAGACAGTGCCATTCAATTGTCTGTTCTGCCATAAAGAAATGTGCTATTATTTCTTGATTTAAGATTATGAAGAACACTGTTAAGGTAATATTCACTACTTTTGGAAATATTTTCATGCATAGAATTAGATAAACAAAATACTTTCTTCTAAGTCTGCTGAAAACCTATTGAACACAACAAATTCCTTCTGTCTTTTTAAAAAGTCAAACAGCAAACTTTCTCACACTATAAGCATGTTAGCGTATAATTCATATTCCTAAACTCAAGCCATAAATAGAGGTCTCATTGAGGTTTAAGATGACTGAAAGAAGAAAGAAATTGTCCAGGGTTGTCAGCACTGGAACAGCAGAAAATAGGACAAATGTACAATTTATTGAAAGCAATTTATTCATAACAAACAAAAAGGTAGGCAGCTACTTTGAAGAAAACAACCATCTCTAAGTGGTTCAAGGGATGTAGTGATTTTTAAAGTCTATACCTTTAGACAGTAAATGTAATCTTTTTCAATACTTAGAGAGCAGTTGTATGCTCTATTTATAAAAGATGAACTTATTAATATTTAAAGAAGGAAAACAAAGGAAAAAAATCAAGTAAATTCCCTATGAAATTGTTCGATGTGTGTATACCATCCAGGTAGGTGGTGTACCTGAATATAAGATGTTCCTTTACACTTATACATGAAGCATAATAGCAAAAAGTCACTAGAGAATATAAAAGAGAGAAGGAAAGCCCAGACTTCATCTTTAACTGAGACCATGATTTTTTTTCTTATGCTAAAATTCAAATAATGGCACAAATTACACCCTTTTTCTTTCCTGTTCCGTGGAGATCTGATGACTAGAAATGTTGGTGCAATTTTCTTTTGCTCACTATAGATTAGTGCTGACTGAAATAGTGACTGCTGAGGGGAAAAAAATTCTAAATTTCGTGGAGTTTTTGCTAACAGTTGATATAGTCAATGGTACTTTTTATACTAAGATGCACTTAAATGGCATATGTCATTTTTTTAAAAAGCTAACTGTTTTTGACTAATCTTCGAGGTATTTTAAGGACGGATACAGACAAGTTTTAGGAAATGCTACTTTTTCCTTCTAGAAGAGAACAGGTTTTGTTTTCAAATGAAAGACAGCTGCACTTACTACTCTTTTTCTTAAGAAAAGCATATTAACAACAGAAAAGTGTCTGGTATGGCAGAATACTAGTAGAATACTGAAATATTTCCTGCCATTTTAAAGAAAATTAGGAAATTATTTGTTATATTATCACTAAAGCCTTTATCCTGTGGTGATGAAACTCAAAAAGATCATTGTTCTCAAAATTAGTTTCAAGCTCAAATTAGTTTCAAAACAAATAAAGTAAGAAAAATGAAAATTTAAAAGGAGGCTAGAGATCAGGATGGCTGTTTTAAACTGAGAGATCTAAATTTTAGGTTGTTGTCTCTGTGGGAGAGGTAAGGAAAAAATTAATTCTCAGAAAGCAAGGTTTAAAATCTCTAGTTCATCAGTGAAGAAGGGATAGCATTTCATTTCTGAAAATCCCCATCTCACCTATATTAACTTCGAAACCCCTCCACTGTGTAACTATATCCAAGATGGGTGTCTATCTGCTTTTTTCCATTAGGCAATTCTTTCTGCTCAGGACCTAATCTGTCTCAGTTTCTTCTAAGATGGGTCCCTAATGGTGGCTCTTTCAAAGGAGATGTACCAGTGCTTTTTTACCTATTGCCTAATACTTCATATAAGAGCACCCTCCTAGGAATTTGGAGAGGTGCGCTCTGTGTCTACTTTAACAGCCAAGGGAATTAACTTTATGTCTTAAGACAATACTAGAGGGCTTAAAGGGCAAAAAACCTGACACTTGAAGAAGAAGCTAGGCTCCTGTCTCAGGAGGATTAAAACTGAAAAGAAAATTAGGCCTATATGCTATTAATTGTAATACATATTTGTATTATATTAGGTCAACAATGGGAAAAAAGAGAGGAACTATTTGCTAAGATCCTTTTTAGCCATTTGGAGTATAATAGCCTCTCTTTCTTTCAGTACCATGTTTATTTACAATTCAGTAGAGATGAAAAGGTGGCTTCCCAGAATTTAGAAGACCATTTTTTTCTGCTTCAAGATGATTAAAATGAAAAAAGGAAACTTTCAGATTTATCTGAAAAATGCTAAAAGCACACAGTGATAGTGAAGAAGCTGAACAGTGCTAGAAGCTGAAAGATCAGGATCACGGCCATTCTTTTCAGAATACCCTTATAGATCTCAGTGTTTATTCTGCTGTGCCCTAGTCAGGTAGAGACATAAGTATGAAATAGATAATTATCTCCCCAAAATAAATACCACTAAAATGTGTGAAAGCAGCGAAGATATCAACTAATCCTTTAGATGCCTACAAACTTAGGCTGTAAAACAATTACGGGCATATAGAACAGCTGTTTAGAAATTAGGTAGAACTTCAGGTCTCCTTGATAAGATTTCAGTAGAACCAACACCATTCAGAAATTCACTGATTCGTTTCAAAGATATTTTTGGAAGCAAGCAAGTAATTTGAAGCAGGAGATTAGGTCGTCTTTCAGATCAAGCATATCTAAATCATATCGTGCAGTGAAAAGTTAGGCATACAAGGACAGAGGGAAAGAAGGAATAAGGCAGTCCTAGGAAAAAAGGAGAATGATTTTATGCATATTTAAGTGGATTTTGGATAGCTACTTTGTCATCAGCCTATGACTGTGCTAGGACTGAATTTTTGTAATTCTTTCATCTTTCATTTGATTAAAAAATAGCACTAATGCATAAGGCAATGGAAAATGGAACATAGTACTCAATCACTTTTGTTTCATTGAGTTAGGCAACAGAGTGAAAGACAAAAATTTAAAGGTATAAAACATACATTATTAAGTCTGCCAAATAGCAGTCTTATTCAATATGTACGTATCTGAGCAATAATTTTAAAAATTGTTTCAATTTTATACCATTTCTAAGTGTGTCTGAGCAGTCACTGCACTGATAAATGGACACATTCTCTGAAGTTACCAAGCACTAGAATATTCAAATATTCCTTAAGCATAAACTTTGTGGGATTGACATGTTTTGATTGGTCTTATCCAACTCTGATTATCAATAGTATTCTTCCTTTGCAAAAATTAATCACCTGTTTAAAAATTCCCAAATGCTAGAATGTCAGAAACTGAAAAATTATGGAAACTAGCCCATTATCAGCTAAGGTATAAATCTTCATTAATTGTTAGTAAATACCTGACAAATGTACCCACCCCCTAATATATAAACATGTCCAGAAGTCAATATAGTAGCTCTTCAGGAGATTGTTTTGAATGGAATCTATAAGATAAAGCTTTTTAAAATAAATCTAGGATTAGAGCACAAGCTTAACAAAGCACCATTCCAAGGAGAGATGTGATCATGAATCCACCATGATCAGCTTCTTCCCCACTTCTGCTTTACAGTTTGTTTTGCTCTGTGTTAATAATATCTTTCTGTGTCTGCCTGCTCTCAGGTGAGCAAGATCAGTAGTCTGTTTAGATGAAAATGGTTTCATGTGTTCCCTTTTTTCCTGCATTGGCACACGATAAAGCAAATGGGCATGAATTGAAGGATTTGCCTTTTCTATGAGTGGTGACGTTAGTATTTACATGTCTTCATTAGCCCCTGTTATTACGAAAAAGTATAAATATGTCTTTCATACTTTAGAAGACAGGTGTATGGAATTAGCTGAGACACTTGTAATAAACTGAGGTTATATGCTGCTTACCTGTATTAATAAGGAAAAGCAAATAAAGGAGATAACCTTTCTCCCCTTTCCTTCTCTGGACTCTGCAGTATAAGAAGAGGGCAAAAGTTACAGAGAAAAGTTGTTTTGTTCATTAGACTAACTGATAAAGTTGGCAAAGAAAAAGAATCCTTTTTTTCCCCTCAAAAGCCTTTCTTCAGAGATAAATAAGCACTGAAACCTCTTTCCCTGAATTGCTGTCTAGGGAGTAAAGGACGTGAAGTGTTCCTTCCATGCACCCTGTTTCTGCTGCTGCACTCAAGACATCAAGGTGTAAAAGTTTCAAGGTCACTTGGCCCCATTAAAATTATACTGTGGTATTGCAAATGTTAATGGCTAGCTGGTGCCTTGAAGGTAGAATCCCCCTTCCTGCTGTGCTTCCCCTAAACATTATGAGTCCTGTATGTATTACATTCTTCCCCTGTACTCGGCACTGGTGAGGCCGCACCTTGAGTGCTGTGTCCAGTTCTGGGCCCCTCAGTTCAGGAAGGATGTTGAGATGCTTGAGCGTGTCCAGAGGAGGGCAACAAGGCTGGTGAGGGGCTTGGAACACAAGCCCTGTGAGGAATGGCTGAGGGAGCTGGGGTTGTTCAGCCTGGAGGAAAGGAGACTCAGAGGTGACCTTATCACTCTCTACAACTTCCTGAAAGGTGGTTGTAGTCAGGTGGGGGTTGGTCTTTCTCCAGACAGCAACTGATAGAACGAGTGGACAGAGTCTTAAGCTGCGCCAAGGAAAATATAGATTGGATATTAGGAGAAAGTCTTTTACAGGAAGAGTGGTAAGGTACTGGAACGGTCTACCCAGGGAGGTGGTGGAGTCACCATCCCTGGATATGTTCAAAAAGAGATTGGATGTGGCACTTGGTGCCATGGTTTAGTTGAGGTTAGGGCATGGGTTGGACTCGATGATCTTGAAGGTCTCTTCCAACCCAGTGCTTCTGTGATTCTGTGAGTCTGTGAGTCCGTTGAGAATGGTGACCAAAGGACAATCAGTCTCAGCTCATGTCTTCCTCTCTGTTGTCTGCTCGCCCCAATGCCTGAACATCTTGTCAAATTTAATTCAAGTCAAAAAAGACAGAAACAGGGGTTAGAGCCATGTTTCCTAACCCTGCATGTTTATTTCAGTGATGACCAATAGTAAGATTGTTTTATAAATATATTTGATTCTTGCTTACAAGTAGAAACAGGTACACACTGCCTATAAGCTTTTCTAGGATCCATGTGCATGCAAGTTTCTTCAGAATCTTTTCAATCGGCTATTCAGCCATATTTTAAAAACAAATATTCACACACAAAATATGGCTTTTAAAGTCCTGTGCAACACAAAAACATTACAGTCCAGTCTTACACAAGTGTCATAATCACTGCCACAACTTGGAGTAAACCATGTTTTAAGATTCTAAAAAGTGTCAGGACAATTGTTCCATTAAATCTCTGTTATGTATGGGAAATTAATCCTTTAATTCCTAAGAACCAATTTCACACCAAAATAAGCACAAATACTATTCTAGCATTTTTTTAACTATACCCTCTCTTTCATTTTACCCCATTTGCTGGTTATATGTAAATTTAGGGACATACTGGGTCTATATAATAAAAAGAAATAGAAAAGAAATCCTGAGATAATAATCAAATGAGTTTCCTTTAGTGCTGAGGACCAGCAAAATACATAGGATAAAATGACATTACTATAGAACAGGGATCTGAAAGGTCTAGAGTCATTTGTACTCTCTAATTATTATCAGAGTTTGCAGAAAGGTACACCATGTCTCATAGATTATAGAAGATATCTTCAGGTTTTATCCTCTGATATAAAAGTAGGAAAGTTCAAACAGGTCCAAAATTCTATAAATAACAACACTGTATTACAGTGTTCTGAGAATGTGTCAAGTCTTGAAGAGCCAGATTGTGATCCTGGCTTTGTGCCCACATCAGGAATTATGAGGCTGTTCAGCATTCATACTGCCTACATTTGCTGCCTATATAACTGCTAGCTAGTTTGGAAGCAAGGAGCTTCTGTAGAGCCATTGATTTACCCTCTTTGCAGGCGGATAGAGAATGGTCAACTAGAAATTTGACCACGAATGGTATAGAACTCTCCAATCCACAGGAGTCCTGTAAAGTGATCCACTCTAATTACAGAACTGATACATACTGGCATATTTCTCTACCTGAAAAAGAGAGTGGGATAGAAGTGTGAGAACACAGAACTCTGTGGCTTTGAGTCATGATGTAGCTTTTTTATTTAGATTTTTGCATTTCCATTGTTGTTAGCCTATGAGTCAATTCTAATTTACTCCACGCACTATGGGCAAAGAACCCTCTCCTGACTCCTGGTATCTACAGTTCCATCTGTCCTAATAAATGAAAGAGGCACGTTGTTTAAGTGCTAGACTTCTGTTCATCTGCCCTGCTTATTTGGTAATTCTTTCCCTAGTTATGCTTTAGACTGCTTCAAATACCTCTTTTTAAGACAAGGCCTGCGCAGGCTTTTGGAGACAGTTTTATTCATGAGCAAATCTCAAAAGTCTGTGCAGATAAAACTCTGCCGGATTTCCACCAATTTTCCTTCCATATATTTTACACAGCCCTTGAATGTGGTCCTCACAAACTAATCACACAGTCGCTCATCACAAATCCAAATGTCACACCTCAAAACTTCCAATAACAGGATCCTCTGAGTTTCCTCATATATATTGCTACTCTAGGAAGCTGCAAGATAGTTTTCACATTAGTTCTGGCATTTTAATCTGGGTGAAGATGGGGCAAATGCCACATCCCCCAGACATGTAAATTAAAGATGATCTCTCAGGGCCTTCAAGGTTTGGCTAAATGACAGAATCAAGCACTACGTAGTGTGGATGAAGTAAAGCTGTGCAAGACTGGCTATCTCTAACCAGTGTGGAAATGAGCTAGTCCTTCACTTGACCTCAGAAACTCAGATATTCTCAGTTCTCGGAAACTCTCATTCCTTGACAGTTTTTGACATAGTACTGTGAGCATAGTCTCAAGTTACTGTCCATTCACTGGCCATTACTATCTGTCTTTCCCCGGTTCTTTGTCTATTAACTTCTTAAGAAAAATATCATTAGTACAGCACTGCCCTGAGAAAGCAATTTGGTGAATGTGGGGATCCATAAATACAATCCATAATTTTAAAAAGTAGGCATTTACATAATTTTGGGATTTTTTAGACCCTGTTTATCATATGCTACTTCAAATGCAGTAACAGATGACTGTAACAACTTCTAGTGCTATTGTGAAGGCAGACCTCTCTTTTATAAGCTGAACACTCCAGTAGTCTTCCCACTCATTACATCCTACATGTTGTCAATCTTAGTTTCAAGAACTGTCAATCAGAAATGCGGTGGGTGATATGTGTAGTATTTTTTAACCACACTAAGGTGGGCATTTCTTTGATTTTTCTTTATTCCCTTGATTGCAAAGTGCAGCATATGTCTTGCATACAAGCAAACACAAAAGTATATGGAAAACAGTATTTTGAAAATTGAAAACAGAACTTTGGTACAGTAACCCTTACAGCTAATCAAAGTCTTATTGTTAGTCCTGATTATTTTATATAGTGGTTCCAGATATTATAATTACCTCTTTAGGATTAAGGTTATTGATTTAGTAACAGCAGTTATGAAACATTAAAAAAAAAAAAGAAAATAAATATCACAATAATTTGTTGAAGCACATAGTAACTTGTACAATTATACCAGTATAAGTGACCAAGATGCCAGGAGAAGGAGAAGGTGAAGGCGAAGGCGAAGGAGAAGGAGAAGGAGAAGGAGAAGGAGAAGGAGAAGGAGAAGGAGAAGGAAGAAAGGATGGCACAGGAGTGGAAATTAAGACTGTATTAAATGTGTGATTGACTCAATATGCGATTTTTTATGTTTTAATACTAATACAATAATTGCTGCTATTGTTAGAGATGTACAGATATCTCATATAACAATGTAAACTACAAGAAAAATGCTTTTCTTATGATATTCACCTATGGAATTTCTGTGAGAGTTTTTTTTACTGTTTGAGGGAACACATTTTTGACAAATCTTTCAAACAATCTCAAGAGACTTACCTGCTGCCATTGCTATCAGAAAATGGCAGTTTCACTTATCCTTATAAAGCCTCTGATCACATGTAATTTAAATAACTTGCCAGACTTGCTGAGCTGGTTTTTCTCAAAGGCATTTAGACTGACCAGTTGGTGATCTATTATGGTGTTATGGAATTGATACTGATATTATTTCAGCATTGGTATACACAGAACAAAAAATCTCCAGTAGAGAATAAATGAAAACAAAATTGCACACTCTATTGTGCTGCTAAAAAATATTTTCTTCCTGTCTTCCCCAGTAGCTTAACGGTTTTCAGTGGTGATTCATGATAATTCAGTGGGTATTTCAGCAATATCACAAATTTCCAATTCAGACCTGAACTAAAATTCATGAATTTTATGGGGTGACCAAGAAGTTAAGCACTGAAGGTAGTACTACAGCTTTAAAAAATACATACTTATACAGTTCAAAGTAGCAAAAGCCTTCATATCTGACACATGTTGCTTGCTCCTAATGAAAATATTTAGATATTCCTAACTACAGAGACTATCAGATGTTGCTAAAATTACCAATGTTGCACAATACTGAAGGCAAAATGAATGATTTTCAGACACTTCTGTGTTCCAAAAAGCCTTATCAACTCTACCTTCTCATCTTTTTAAAACTCCTTTCTGGGTCTCAAAAAGTACTGCTTTTCTATAATGGGGCATTATTTCTCTTCCAATCCTTGACTCACAAGATGCCAGCAGAACTGACTAATTTTCAATTTGTCTGACTGCTGTTTCCTGCAAGGACTCTTTGGACTATAATCTATTTTATGGCTAATTCTTAGGTTTAATTCCCTATCTATTGGCATAACTGACAAAAGGAAGGCAGCTAAATAGCCTTCCAAAATCCTCACCCTATTAAAGGGCAAAGTAAGTTAAGTACAGGTAGAATGCAGATATTATACAGATGAGTTTTCACACACCAGATTTTTGACACTTTTTTGGACTTCTTCAGCATTCTTATGCACAATTTTCTTTTCAAGGGTTCCTTGCTTTATTTCCAGCAAAAAGCAGGTATCTGTTCCCCGTCTAGGGAATGGTAGATGCAAAAGCTCCCCGATTATATCTCTGTGTCACCATTCTCTGCGTGTCACATGCAGAAAAGATGGCCAATTCTAATAGAGCTCCAGAATACAAGGAAAATAATAACTCGTGTGACCAGAGTCACAAAGTATGAAGTACTTACAACATGCTAAAAGTGTGGACTGGATCTAATTTATGAGCCCTAGGTAAGAACTAGATTTTTAGTTCAGTGAGATGGCTATGCATTGTAGTAAGGAAGACTTGAATACAAGAATATGCAAAATTAGGTGGATGTTGCACATTCTTTAACTCCTTCTCATTCCAGAAGGCAAAGATGTAACATGAATGGGATCATTTTCATCTGCCTGGCACTGGCGAATCAAAGTATGATTGAGAAATAAGATTTTAATTTGTTGTTGGGAGTTGTCAGTAACAATGCTCACAAATCTAGTTCCACTGTGGAGCAGAGCTGATTAAGGCTTCCTAGAATCACACACATACCCCTGGAGTGCTTAAATAGGAGGAATTCCTGTTTCCATTTACTGAGTTGTGACCCAACCTAGCACTAAATGAACAGATAAAAAAGGCAATTTCTCTAATAAATCTAAATAGAGTAACAAGAAATATATTTAAAAGTACTCCAGAGTGGTGTTTTTTTTCATGAAAGTGAACCATAAACTGCATAATAAGTTTTCACACAAGAGAAAAAAAAAAGAAAAAAAAAATTTTAAATAGCACTCTTGGAGAAGAAGAAAGGTTAACTCTTAACTGTCTGCCTAAATCCAATTGCAATATAGTATGATCCTTCTTGACCCAACTGAATTGTTTCCTGTTTGTATTTCCTTTAAAAACATGGTTATACAGATACTGAGAAAATACACTGAGAAACAGCAAGTTTTTTCATTTTAAAAATCCAGTGGAAAAACATGTAATGGGAAATTGATTAAATTAATTGATTAAATCATGTAGGTGACAACAAATTCAGAAATTCTATTAAAATTTTATATTTATATAATAATCCACAAACATAGGCAATTTTGAATCTTTACCAAATCATTCAGTGTGTAGATTGTGAAAAGGAGATCTTACAGATCTTAGAGATATAGGCTGCATGCCTCTCTGCACATTTTTTCCTCTGACAAAAGCACCAAGTAAAAGAAGGTTCTCCCAAGTACTAAAATAGGCTGTAGCAAAAAATTGGCAAAACGATGAAACACATACATGCCAGATGGCTGTGTTTCCATGTTCCAGTAGAAGGGTGTTATAATTCCATTCTTGACTGCAGTTCTTTACATAAAAGACACCAAAAATAGAATGTATTGCAAAACCATATTCAACCACGAGTATCAGTTTTAGGAGTCCCAGTACATAAAAGGAAATGACTGTTACATCACAATTTTTTAAAATGTTTAACACCTCTTTAAAATAAAAAAAAAATTAAACACAGGTCACACAAAAAATCTCTCTAAAGCTATCTAACAAACACTCAGTACAACGGAGTTTGAGCTTGCGGTCCTTTTTTGAGATGTTGGATGTCTTGTTCAATCAGAGCACACTTATCTCTTGAGACAACCTAGTGAGCAGAACAAAATTTTCCTTTTTAAACAGTGGCCAGTTGTCCTGTTTTGCACAGAAAATCACATAGAAATCCAGAAAAAGGTTCAACTAATCAAGAGATATTAAAACCTACGTCTCAGACCTATACTTCCTATAAAGGCTGTTCAACCAAGTGTGCAGGTATTTCCTGACCAAAAAAAGAGCATGCAATTTCTGTAGCATAGCAGACAAAAAATTTTTCATGGGGTCTGAATTTTGAGATCATTTCATACCAGAGACACACTGAACTAAAAAACAAATTTGAAAAGAGGGCAGTTTGAAAGTTTAGCATTTGGGTTTTTTCCTGTCTGTTCTCCTGGCCAAAACGCTCTTTCTCCCTCTTAGACTGTGTAGCAGAGATTTGGAAATCCAAAATAAGAGTTTCTCCATTATGAACTGTTGCTGACAGAGACATTCTGAAGTTTTGTTTTGAATGTAGGAGTTTAATTTCAGCTTTAAAGTTCACTTTGATTGTCCAGTACGAATCTGGCCATGAATATTTTATTCCAGTGTCTGAAAATTCATATTCTACTGCTAGGCATATTCTTTCAACAGTATTTTGAGAAAGTAGAGTTTGAAATAACAGGACTTTCCAAAATACAGAAATACCTCAAATTCATTACAAACATACAATTACTTATGGTTAAAGAACTCGAAAAAGAAAGAAGGTTTACAGTCTACAGTTGCATGTTCCCAGATGTTGTTGTTTTGGTTTTTTTTTTATTCCTGTTTAATCTCTACGAAGTGAATGAGGAAAATATTTCTGTTTAAAAGACAACTATGAATGATACAATCCAAGATGAACACTGGTAAAATTTGCCACTCTTAGGGAAGATACTTTTACTGAAATAAAATTTCTTACAGAAATTTGGATAAGGGGAAGGTAAGGAGAGAAATACAATTTTCTAATAACTGGTTAAAGCTAGACAAAAGCTTTAAGATTTGGGGATAAAAACTGTGAAAAAAAATTAACTGGGAAGTTAAAAATACAGTAAAGATAATGGAAATTTATTTGAAATTTATTATACACAGAAAGAGTGGTCTTTGAAAATAAGGCTGCCTTCTGGAAATAATAATTCACAGTAGAAGTAAATTGTCATTTAATTTTTCTGTGTTGTATCAGAGTTGCATTGAAAATTGAAAAGTAAAGTATTTTGAGCATAAAAAGCTGAGTAAATATATGAGAAGTGAAAGACATTGACACCAAAATGTCTTCAAAAATGAGAAGGCCCACATAAAAAAAAAAAAAAAA
>VZTG01003863.1:237472-257584 GCA_013397845.1 Melanocharis versteri
AAAAAAAAAAAAAAAAAAAAAAGCTGCTAGTTGCCATATGTATGTCTCTGTGCAGGAATCTCTGCAGAGTTAACTCAAGATATGAGAATGGTGTTTCAGGGTATATCTCCTCAGGACACCACTGCCATGCAGGTACAGTTGACAAGCTACATTGATCTAAGTCACCTTTGCATGCTGTCAAACAACTTAGCACTCTATTTCACTTCACTCTGCAATTCATCTGCTGTTCACACTGCTTGTATGTCAGTTTGCTCCTGGGCTCTCTTTTGAACTGTCACAGCTAATTTTCTCTCAGGGAAACTTGAGGTGGGGATAATTTACTCAAAGTAAACCTATAGGCAGTATGAATAAGACCACAACAGGTCTGTCTGCACATCTGCACCACCAGTCAGACATGCACACACACATGCACGGTACGCACAGAGCCCTCCGCTGCAAAGCCAGACCCTTGCTGCCCAACAGTTCTCCTGTTGCACTGCCAGCCATGCAACGTTCACATTTGGTACAATTTTATAAAATTACCCCTTGGGGAATAAACAGGGTCTCAGCCTTCCTCAGGCACCCTAAGACCTTTGAGGTGGATGATAACAGCAATGTAGCTCACTGGCCATGCCAGAAGCAATACAGCTACCATTAGTGGGGTGCTTAGTCCAGACCAGAAACCCTCTTACTAGCTGTTCTATTGCACTGAATACTTTCATATTTAGAATATCCCCTCCTGTGCCTGAAGCAATACAGCAGGGTTCATATAAAAAGACAGGGCTTGCTGCATTCTGGCCTGCTCCATACACCAGTAGTTCTTCAAAACTAATAGGTAAATTTAAAGGTGTAGAAGTTCAATGTTCATCCAGAACATGCTTCCAGTGCAGATACACTTGTTGGTGGATTGTTTAATTTTTTTCAATTCAGAGCATACAAACTTCACACTGTCAGTGTCATACATATAATATGGTATAACATTTTATTAAAACATATCTCAAAGTTGTTTACAAAGGAAGCTACTATCTTCCAAATACTACCTCTACCATGAGAAAATCCTTTTGAGTGCATGTTGATTTTTTCATTCTCTGACTTAATTTCCTATTCATGGCATAGGGAGCTGGCGGAGGCAGACTGAAGAGTCTGAATACACAGTTCATTCATGGAATGAATTTCTTAAAAAAATCAGGGTATATATTTAATATCCAGGGTCCACTGGAAGTAAATGTACACGATAATATATTAAAGATGTCATGAAGACTAAATGAAGATTCTGCACCTATTTCTATGTATGAGTACTTATCTCTTAAATTATGTCTTCTATTATTGTTTTATATTTACTTTTAGCTACCACATAACAAATTTGTTATCAATGTCCTCACTCAAATAGATATACATGAACTAAAACCTCTTTTTTATAATACAGGTTGTATTTTTCATAGGAATAAGATACTATCAGGCTCAACACCACTATTTACAGCTATAGCCAAAGAATTAGTGTTACTTCCATTTTTTTTCAACATTTTTCCAATGAAAATGACAACAACCTGAAAATAGTTATATAACTAAAATACTGCCAAAATATATTTTAAATCATTTGAATACTTACCACATTATTTATCTCCTGTCCCTAGTTATAGGAAAACTTTGCAATATATACATAGAGAAAACAGATGAGGAGAGGAGTACAAACCAATAAATATCTCTGATAGTGGGACCAAAACATATTCTATTGTGGCAGATTTTCTGTTACCTTAGAAGAGGCAAAAAGAAAAAAAAAAGAAAACAAAAAAAAAACCAAACCAAGCAAGAAATAATGATGAGAACACAAAAAGGTAAAATGCTTTTAAAATGAGGTTTCAATCTTTATGGCTTTGGCACAATTCTGGCTTTCCTCCAACATTTTTGCAGAACAGTGGGTGGAGGCAGAATGCTCTGCACTGCTTCTAGGACATACACTTTCCTTTGCCAACTGCACTAGGGCTCAGTAGCGCCCTCACACAGCCAACACATGGTCAGCGTTTAAAATTTACTCTAAGAAGATCCACTCACTAAACTGAAGGGAAGTCACTGCTCACATCTCAAAGATTTCGCTGAAACCTACCTCAAATTAAATAATTCGCTCAGCAAATTCAGACATTTCCATTATGTTTAGGACATTAAGCCACTCCTTCCAGCAATGCTTGAAAGGGACATTTCTTCTTCCTTTTTTCTTTCACTTTGAAATCAGTTTCTTTCACCATAAGAAGCATAGTGGAAAATTGTGAACTGCAAAGAATTATTAAGATAAGTTAGTGAAAGAGGTGGGAATAGAAATCAGGAACCCTAGGCCTTATTCATGTGCCTTGAGGCTAAAAGAGAATTATATAATATGAGTTTTCCTATATCAGACACCCACTATTATACATTACAGAAAAAGTGCCTCTAAGAAATTTTTATGTTAATCCTTTTTCCTTGATTGGCAATGCCAAGATATCAGCATCTTTTAAAAAATGGAATAAGAAACTACAGTATATTTCATGCATCTTAATGTTTCGATCTATATAAAGAATTCACTAAGTTTATTATAACATCTACTTGATTTGAAGGGGGAGGAATTAATGAAATGACAAAATCTAGTTACGCATGTCTCAAAAACTTACTGATTAAATTACTTGTTCTGTCACTGCAATGATAACATTTGAAAAAGTCTTTACGGAGATAGGAGAACAGATTTCTCATCACAGAAGTCTATCTGTGGGGAAAGTAAATTATTTGCTATAATCTATATATTCAATATACTCTTTCCCAACTAGAAAAATAAAGTACATCTATAAAAGAATCCTTTAAAAACAGAAGAAGGTAACAGGAAAGACAGTCATACCCAAAGCAGTAGCAGCTTCTGATCATTCAGGCTCAGCATAAAATTGTTCCTTAGGAGAATTTCACACTACCCTGAAAAGTTTAGAGCACATTTTATATATATATATAAGACTTATACAGCGATGATTTGGATGTTTTTTCTTCCTTTGACATTATTAGGGTCATTTGTAAGGCCTTTGGTCTTATGATGGAAAAGTAGGGAGTTTTCTACTGCCATCTGTTGATGAATTAGGAATAGAATTGAAGTCCACAGGAGAACAAGCTTGTTCCCACCATCCTTTGGTGAGCAAGAGGAATTGAAGCTTGGGAAAAAGTCAGTCTGCATTAGCTTTCCCTGGGAAGCCCTCCAGGAGTCATCAAAATAGCACACAAACTCCCAATGGCACGGAAGGAAAGAAAGAAAGGGTTCTTTGTTGTGGTTAGGGCTTTGCTCAAAGGTCACATGATTGATCCCATCTTGCCACCAAAAATTTTGTGAGGAAATTATACAGATGGGATTGTAGGAAGCCATCTTTGCAATAAAAGAGCACTGTGTTAAATCAGCAGAAGGCAGCAACGGACCTCCTAATTACGGCTGTTAAAATCCATTCTGACGTGTCCTGAAGACTTCAGAAGGTAACCTAAACGTGCACTGGATTGAAACACTGCTTCAAACATGCATGGTGTCTCACAGTTACTACATGGCAAAAAGGCAAAGCAACCATATATATTCAAATTCAATACTTAAAGGACAGTGATTCTAATGGATTAATAATAGTGTTGTTTGGTACCTAGTTTTTGCAAGCACACAGACTGAATATGTCTGCACTTGTATTCGTTACCAATTCTGGACAGAAATACAGTAAGGTTACTACTACAGCCACGGGGAGAGAATATTTTTATAAACATATATCCATAATATATGATCTTTGCAGAGAATTACAGAAATACTTTCTGCATTAAAATCTGATTTATAGGAGAGAACAATTTCTAGAAGAAGCCTAATAAATCTACTTTTGCTGCTTGGTTTTTGCAGCAAAGTCAGCTTCTGTAACGCTTTCTTCAGTACTCACTGTAACTTGACTTAACATTCATTGGTACTTCTACATTGCTAGGAAGGATGTAGTTAATAGTCCATTTCTTTAGCCTTTCTGTGGGAAAAAAAAAAAAAAAAAAAAAAAAAAAAAAAGAAAAGCTTTATGTAAACCTTGTTAAAATTTTAAAATTAACTGAGGCTAGTAGAAATCTGCCCCAAGTACCAGTTTAATAAATGTAAGATAGTAGAAAAATTGATATCTAGCTTCAACTGCTCATTAATAGAATGAAGTATATTGTGTTATTCTTGAGGGAAGTTTATTAGTTTCTGTTCTGCTCTCTGCTTCACTGGTGATGTGACACATAACTCCAGATTTATTGGCTGGGAACCGATGATTTAGAAAACTCACGGGGTGGTAAGTGTTCTTATAAACAACTAGCTAATTTGCTCCTGGGAAACTTTTTCATGCCCAGTTGTCAAAGCTTTGCAAGGCTTATAAAAAACTAGGTTTAATCAGTGAAATAAAAAATTAATCTGAAATTAAAATTTAAGTTCTCTTCCTGAAACTCAAATACTTCACATAAAACACAGAGGACTGATAATTTTGAATCTGAATGATCACTCAGTCTGTACTGCAAGCTGAATACCGATGCCCTTGTAAACTGCTTAGACCATGTGAAGACTTGATAAACAAAGCACTGTCAAGAGTGCTAGTCACCTAAGTGTAACTCAGGTCTCCAGGATAATACAACGTGCCAACACCAAGCAACAACTAGCATCAGGAAATGTAGTTATATGACAAGGGATGCTGGCTTATTTAACCTATTTTACTGTGAGCAGAGAGACAAATCACTGGTAACAAGATTTCCGGGATGCTGTGTTGTCTTTGTCATTTCTCTTTTTTTCATACTGCTGTACTTGACCATCTTCTTTCCTTCAGTTTGCTACTTCTGGCAATGCTACTCTGGGCACAGAACCTCAGTTAATACACTCATTGGACAGTACTCTGTTCTGTGCTTTACCTTTAATACTGGCACATCTCTCTAGTGAGAGCAGCCCTATTCATTGTGAAACACTGAACTAAAGAGCTAAAGTGCAATTTCTATTTTACAGCACATAAACCAGTGGCTGATGCGTTCTTCTGTATCTTTCCCCATATAACTTACTGGATTCTTTTATGCAATGTTGGTATATTTGTCTCTGGCTTATATCTCATTAAGTACCTGCAACTGAATGAACGTTTCATGTTAAGAGACCCAGAGAAGGCATTTAAATTTTCTAGGCCTTTTAAATGGAGGTTGAATTTAGATGTCCTTGCAAAGGCCAAGTAGGACTCTATGAAATTTCTTTCAGCTAACCTGATAGGAAGATACAAGTAAAAGCTTTTGATTTTGAGATTCAAACACAAATCCTATAGTAAAATATGGTTATTAAGTTTCCTTTAGCATTTTTCTCCAGGATGATTTTTCTAAATAAATTTGCCTGATGATGTGTATTTCTAAAATATAAGCTACATTTCTTCGGAATGCCTAATTCTTTGTTTGTCTAAGAACTACAGCAGTGAACAGGTCAAATTTGATCCATATTTGATGCTTTCCATTGTTGCATGTGAGAGGCATAGTCTTGCAATATTTTCCTTATTTCCTCTACCAGTACCTCCACAACAGTAACCTTCACACTGAATGAGAATAGCTGGATACAGCTTCCTGCATGGCTTCTCAATTGCTGGCAATTTAGTTGGCCAGATGGGGTTTCTATGGAGAAATGTAAAGGCTAAGTGTGCCCCTGCAGAGTTCTTGGCTCCTGCTGACTCAGCAAGTTAAGGACACAATCAAATAGTACAATTTCCACCTCTTTTCTCCCCTTCTTTATAGCCCCTTCTGTTTTCCCTTCTTCCACTCATCAAGGACTGTGTCGGTACTACTATTTCAGGTGACATGCTTTTTTCCCCAATTAGGATCTGCAGTAGCTTGCAATTAAGGGAGCCTTTACCAGTCTTACTTTAAGTTCCTGCAGGGAAAATGTGAAGTCACAGAGACTACAGAGAGTCATGAAGCTTTAGCAGACACACGGAGCAGCAGCTGTGTGTGTAGATAATATGAAATGGTAGGACAGAGCCCTTCAGCCAGGAATGGAGGATAGTGCAGTGTCTGCATATTGTCTCTGTATGAGTATCAGAGCGAGGCATCAGTTGGTTTCTGCTCTTACTGAGACTAGGAAAGCATTAAGAGCAGGAGCAGCAGCTGAGATATAATTTTTTTTCCAGAGAAGCCTTAAAATAGACTAAGTGAGGGCACATATTGAGGGAAATGAGATTTAAGCTGCATTATAAATGGAAATGTCTTCAAATGGCATAATTTTGAAAATGTGCTGAGGCACCAGTCCTTTTAAAAGTCACGGGAACATATTCATTAACCACACTAAAGTAAAGGAAAGTCCCATAATACAAGCTTACATTTGCAACTGATTGACTTTAGAATGCCTTAAATTGGCATATAAATATTTTTATAAAGGAGAGACAGCTCTGGGAAACAAAACACTGAAGAAAGCCAGCCAGTAAAACTAAACACCCTATCAAGAACAGGCTACCAGCAAGTGAGATTTTGGCCACAATATACTTGTACATCAAACCTGAGAGTCTGGCTCTCTGACATTCTTCTTTAAAATGGAAATATGCCCTTTGTTTTAGAAAGGTACGTTCTTTTCTTCGAAAGTATATCTCAAGTTCAAAAACACCAGCCACAAGATGGGACTACTTTTGTCCCTGCCCAGCTTACAACCAAATTTAATGAAGAATCACTAACAGAAATCTTACTGTGGTAAATATAAGGCACAAGCTGAATATTTAGAAGTTTTCTTTTCCCTTTATGGAGAGCAAAATATGATTTTTAAAAGGGTGTTTCATGATTGATTAGTCCTCACTTTGGCCCAGAGTTCTTTTTTTTTTTAATTTGCAAGTCAAAGTGACAGCAGCCTTGAATGGTTTTGATGAGAGCACATGTAGTGACAAAGCACTACTGTATGGGCTGTTCTCCATATCAGACCTTAAATTTCCAGCATGAATGGGGATCAGTAATGATGTTTGCATTCTTCTACACTCATTTAGTTGGCATCTAATTCTCTTTTATTAAAACAAAAACTATTTTCGAAAAGCTATTTCTGCTTTTAAAGTACATATAACAGGAAAAAAATCAACATAAATTATTTACTCCAAGTCTTTCTATTGATGAATCTGAGAAAATTGACCATACTCTGTGTATTGCTGATAAATAATTCTGATGTCCTATTGACAACTCTTGTGGTTTATGAAATTTTACCGCAGCAGCTATTTGCCAAATATTTTCTTGCTATAATCAGGTGACCATATTCATATGCAAATATATCCAAATATACATATACGAGCATATGTGTATATGTTATGCATGAATCTCTGAAATGGGTTTTAGGTAAATTAATTTTTCTGGCATGAACTTTCTTCCATTTCCCTCAAGTGGAAGTCAAGAGAAATAGAAGTTTATTTCCATTCTGAAGTTTACTGACTTATGTCATCAAGGTGCTTTCTTCCTACCGGACATATACAACACAGTGGATATGAGGCTTGCTGTAAGTTGAAAGGGTGGAAGTTTTGCTGTAATCTAATACACTATTTAATTGAATATATGACTTTAAATAAGTTTTCTGAACTGCTAATATGCTTTATGTTATATATTCATTTGAGAAAAGCAGAGATATCCCTGGGTGAAGGGAACTTATTCATGTCTTTTCTTTCACAGATAAGTGAACAGAACAATATTTAGTTATTGTATCTATGTTGCCTCTCCGGACCTGACCCCTTCCTTTCACGGAATACATTTCATGTCTGAATCTTCTTTCTTTCAAGACTTTCCACTAAATTACATTCCATCTGTGAAACCTACAAAGCCTTAATCATGCCTTCTAACAAATGTTATCACACTTATATAGCAAAAGATGCCCAGAGAGAATCATAGAACATTTGGGAACTTCTACCATCTGTACATCTCCCACTTATGCTTATTCAACAGTTCTTCCCCACACCCCAGTTCCTTCTCCAAAGTGTTGAATACCTAAGTACATTTCCTTTTGTAGAGATAGAGATCTGTGCTGTCCTCTGTCTGCAATACAAATTATTATATGCCACAAAATTATATTAAAAGGACATTTTTAGGGTCAAAAAAATAAATGTTCATTTCATAGTTAGAAAATTATGAAACGAAGCTATAGGTGTAATCATAGTTCCTGTTCAAATACTGATTCCTGTGAAGTCTGACGTAGTCTTTCATTAGAGCCATATTCTTCTCCTCAGGATCTCTACTTGCTTTATTGTACAGAACTGACCTTCTCTGATGTTTAATCTGGGCAAAACCCAATGTTTCATAGTGTTAGAATGTTTTGTTTTAAAGACTGGAGACTGACACTTGCTTCCAGCATAGAATTCCCCCATGATATCACAGAACAAAATATTTTGATTGTGATTTCACAATATCTGAGTTCTTACCTGAAATCATGAGACTGTTTCGCTGAGAAGTGAACATCTCCAGGCACACCTTATGTCAGTGAGAGTTTTGGCTTGGATACGTAAAAGTACGTCATTCTAAACACTCCTCAAAAATATGGATCTTAAAGACTCAGATTAGATAAACTAAATCTGTGGATTTTTTTTACCTTAATCTCTGTAGTACCTTCCTATTTTTAATACTGGAATCATGACAATCATGACAGCCCGCAGTATAATAGAATTTTTCACAAATTAAATTAAGTTTTAAAATTTTTTACACAATGCAGTGATATATACCATAAAAAATTCCTTTTAATAATTCTATGTCTAGGATGCTGTTCTAACAGTGAGCAGTAAGGCCATGAGACAAATACTGAACACAAAAAAAATGTTTCTTAATAAGTCCAACCTGTGTTCAAACATGGCAGCTTCCTTCTCGCATTGTTATGTCCCAGAAGAGAGGTCACATAATACCAGAGTATTGTAGTTTCTAGACAAAGAAATGAAATCATCAATAGAATATTAGTTAACCACATGCTGGGCTACATAGAATGTGAATAAAATGCTTAAGGAATTTCTCAAATTAGGAAATTCTCTAAAAATGTGAAGTCCTTACCACTCTTACGTAAATGTAGCATTTTAGTGCATTGCAATTTCAACAAATTTGGATGGATGGATTTTAATATTCAGACAAAAAAACCTCCCAAAAGTTAGCCTCTGAAAAGCTCAAGTTCATAGGGAAATGTGTAAAAATACTGAAAATATTTAAATAAGATTGCCTATAAATTTCATCATGGGTAAATCTAGCTTCATTATCAGATATCATTGAATCAGTCTGACTTTTTTCAAAAATTTGAATATAGCTTTGGACTTGTAAAGAAGTTATATGCTAAAACTCAGTAAAGTAATAAGCAACCAAAAAAAGGGGCATATTATTTGAAGTGTCATGAAGTCATAATAGTTATCATTCTTACTTATAACTTAGTTATATAACTTAGAGGAGTAATAATTCTGAGTTAAGTTAATAAGTTCTTCCAAGAATGACACAAAATGAAAACTAAAAAAGTTTTCCTCTCAATACTTTGTGTTCATAAACTTTTTGGAACTGCAATAAATTAAATATATTCTCCTTAAATTACACTGTGAGTCATGCAGTCCCCCTTCAGAAAAAAAATATAGACATTTAGTACAAAAATGCTAAAATTATTTCAAAATAAAAACAAAAATTAGTCAATAAAATACTAATAACTTAAGAAGTAGCTGTGTTGGTGCATTAAAATTGGAACTCCATCAGTTTTCTGAAATCTGTTTTTTCTCATTTCTCCCTTATAAATTTTTTATTGTATTTGTTCACAAAATTTAAAACAAACTTAAAACACTTCCTATCTTCACCTCTGTATTATTCTATTTCTAATCTTCTCATTCTGATCTATCTCTTTAAACTTCTCTAAGGTATTAGATACAAGACTCTTCATGAAATTATTTATTCTAGTATTTGGATTTTATTTGTTCATCAAGGACTTTATATATATATATAAATATACATTATCTGTATATTCAGCTTGATAACACCTGGCAACTGGTAGTATCGTTTGTCATTTGGATTGGCTATTGATATCCTGGATGGCTCTGTTCTTGTAAGTGCCAAATCCATGTTTTCAGAGTCTTTTTACCTATTTTTTTATCTAGCTGTGTATTATTCAACTCTTCAAAAGTGCAAAGTTCCTTCTGGTCAGATATAGCTTCCTTTGTTCTGGAATGATCTACTTATCTTCACTTTCATTGCCCTTCTTCTAATATAAAGCAATCAGACATGAAAAATAATGAATTTTCAGAAGATAATGTAGATGATACATAGGTAATACACAGACAAGACAGGCAAAAAAACATGCAGCAGCAAAATAGCCAAATATGTTTGTGTTATACCTTGTACCCTTTTGTGGCGGTGGTCAATCACTTTAACAACATGCCTGAGCGGCCTCGGGTCAATACAGCGCCAAAGCCCAATTGGGCAGACCTCGCTACATCTCCCTAACCGCCTGGTTAAGATAAGTTTTGGTTGCCCCCATATATAAAAGCGCGCCACTACATTCCCCAAGATGGCACGCTCCCTTCACCCTTCTTCTTCCCATAATGCCCCATTTCCCGCCACTCCGGCAAGTTTTCCCGCCTTGGACTAACTGCCCGTCATACCCCTTCCCCGGCCCTGGTTGTAACCATTGGTTGTTTCTGTAATATCCCGTCTATGTGCCGCCCCCCTCAGCTACCCCTATTGGTTGTACTGCATGTTTCTCCGCCCCTATCCTTCTGTATATATTGTGTTCTCAAGCTCTCCTCAGGGCTCTTTGCCCCTCAGTTCTCCTGTACTCCAGACCCCTCGCTCCTCTACTCCCCATCCTGGGGTAATAAACCTCTCCTGTTCACCCCAAAGAGCCCCTCCCGTGCCTTTTTCCTCTTGGATACCTGTACCATCGGTTGGCTTGCTGGGACCTTCGCGCTCCCCGGCAGCCCTCCCGTCCACAGAGACCAGTCCAGCAACTGATCCAGCCTGGCAGGCGAAGGCTGCAGCCCTGACCCAATGAGGCACCTACAGGGTAGTCGGCAGGGCACTGCAGCACCCTTTAATGAAGTGTCAAATGTAAATCTTTAGATCTTATTCAAAAATTGCTAAGAAAGCATTGGCTCCACTTTTGCAGAATGTGCAATAAACACGAAAATAATTAAAATTCTAATTATTTATCTAGAGATAGCCAAAGAAATTGTGTACATTGTTTCAGGTCCCAACAAGGATTGTGGTATTGAAATTAACAAAATGATCAATAAAAGCAAAGTCATAGAAGAATTATTATCACATCTGAAATGAAATTAATTCAAAGACTACAAAATATTCTAAGCCAATAGTCCAGATAACCTTCACTGCGGAATTCTGAAGAAATTAATACATATATCTGAAGAGTCTAGAACATGGATTTTTAGTAAGGATATCGGAATGATAATGTATGGAAAATAGCAAATGGCCTGCCTGCATTTCGAAAGGGAAAGAGAAAAGAGGAAATAAATAATGTCTCAATACTATTTTTTGATGGGTGCAAAGTTTCAAAATAAATTGTGAAGCTGAGAACGAGTAATTGAACAGAACCACAGAATCATTTAGGTTGGAAAAGACCTCTGAGATCATCAAGTCCAACCTTTGACTGATCACCACCTTGTCAACTAGACCACGGCTCTAAGTGTCACATCCAGCCATTTCTTGAACACCTCCTTGAGTGGTGACTCCACCAAGTTCCTGGGCCATCCATTCCAATGTTTAACAACCCTTTCTGGTGTCCAGCCTGAACCTCTACTGGCACAGCTTGGCTGTATGTCCTCTTGTCCTGTTGCTCGCTGCCTGGGAGAAGAGGCTGAGCCCCACACAGCTGATGCCTTCCTTCAGGCAGTTGTAGAGAGCAATAAGTTCCCCCCCTCCAGGCTAAACAACCCCAGTCCTGTGCTCTCTCTCAGCCACTCCTCATAGGACTTACCCTCTAGACCCTCCGCCAGCTTCACTGCCCTTCTCCAGAAATGCTCCAGCCCCTCAATGTCTTTCTTGTACTGAGGGTCCCAGAACAGGGTACAGCACTCAAGGTGTGGCCTCACCAGTGACACGTACACGGGCACAATCTGGTCTGCTGGCCACACTATTCTTGATAAAAGAAGTACAGAAGTACAGAGAACAGAAGTATAAAGCAAACTTAATAAAATCTATCCAAACATATTTGAGAGAAGGTACTACCATATATCAATATCTTTAACAATTTATCTTCTATTCGAGGCAAGAAATCTCACATATCTGGACTTCAAAACAGTTTTTGACACAATCTGATATGAAAAGAATTACTTAAGACAGAGATGATAAAAAATTGGCTCATCAGGAGGGGACAACAAGTTGTGTTAGGTGTTTGCATGATTAGATGGAAGCCGCTGAGGGGTTCTTTATGGGGTGTCTTGCAATAGAACTTTTTGATATTTAAGTTAAAGACTAGATCATAAAACCTCAGACCATGCTGCTGAAATTTGCTGGTAAAGCAAATATGAGAACCATTGAAATGATAAAAACTAACTAGAAGAATCAGATGACCTTGATGACTTCTATAATAGAAGTGGGATTAAATTTAATAGTACAAAGAGCAATGTGACTAGATTTTCAGCTATAAACTGTGAGTTTATCAGCTGAAAACGACAGAGAAAAAGAAAGATGCTGCTAATCTACTAAAGAAGGACTACTAGTCATCAAAACACGATGTAGCTATGAAAAATGCTAATACAGGTTATTGAACAAGATATTTCTGGGTTAAAGAAAGAGATGTTTAACACTACCACATGAGGTAGAATACATCTTCATGATGAAAATCATAAACAATTCATGTCCTCCATATTAAACAAGGATTCACTGAAAACGTCATTAAAAGTGGAGTGGAGGTGAAAGGGAAGATCATCAGCACGATGTTAGGAATGCAGAACTTAGTTTGTGAAAGGAAATTGGAAAATCTTGTATTACTTTGCAGAAAAAAACCCAACCCTGAGATGAGAGAAATTCACTTTATAAACACATGGATGGGTAAAAAGAGCCTGCAGATGTGTATAATGTATTGAACTTTAAGATTAGTATCAACATAAGAATTTTACATATATATAAAAACACATATTTTAAAGATATGCTTTTCATGCAGCATGAGTCCTTGCACTAATGGAGGATAGGACTCAGTGCCCAAGAATGCCAGCTTTTTCTGAGTCATAAAGATGATCTCTGGGGTCAGCAAAATAACATTTACGCCAAGTGTTTTAATGGCATTTATTTTGATTCAAATGCACATAATTTTCCTCTTCACTCGTCTGCTTAAGATCTACATGAATGCTTTAAACATCATTCACTCACTAGGTGCCTAATGCAAAGCTTATTTAGTCAAAGTGCTTCCATTGGCTTCTGTGTGCTTTGGATTAGGTTCTATATCCTTACCCATAGCCAGCTGCTGCAGGCTGCAGTTTTATCACAATATTATGCTGCTTTTCTCTTTTCCCCATGATCTTAAGAGGGAAGGAAAGATGCGTACTTCGGCTTGCCCTGTCTGTTCTTTAATGTGCCTAGATTGCAGTTATTTCCTGCTGAGCCCTAGATGAGGTTTAGTTTGTTGAAGAGCAACTTTTTAATCATCTCACAGAATGAATGAACTAGAAGATATGTCAGGTTTCTATCAGAAGATGAAAAATGTAGAAACTTATCAGTATCTCTTTTCCTCTAGATATATTATAGGTCATAAAAACCCACTCTGTACAGTACTTATTACTCTTGTAAAAGACACTAAAAATGTAATTATGCAAAGGATGATCACCAAGAAACTTTGCAAAACAGCTAAAGCATACATAAAAGTATGGCTGTCGGTGCATGGCAAAAAGTGCAAGAGAGACAGCAGGAGAACAGATGATTTTAGTGCCAGGCTGTGTAATCTTACTCACAGGAAGGGTGGCTACAACCCCTTCATTCTTATTTTGGAGAGTTAAGATGGCAGTGGGAAACATTTTAGAAGAAAAGCTGATCAGGTATGTATCAGCGCTTAACAGCCTAAAATATATTTGGCTACTCCTATTGGTTCTAGAAGGATCCTGCTTTAGGGTGATAGAACCAGGGCCTTCTTCAGCTTCTATTGTCATTTTGGCTAAATACCAAAGCTGTTTACTAGACCTGTGCAGTATAGGCATAGATATATACGTTTATGTTTTTACCTAGTTCAGGGAAAGGTGCAAGAGACTCCACTTCATACTTTTTCTTGCTCACCATTAATAGTTAATGGTAGCAGGTGAATAGCCCTTACTTTTTTTCCAATGAATAGTCATGTCTCTGATAGGGTCAAACAATGGATTAAGGGGAAAACTTTGTCTGCTTCTCCACTGTACAGCTGAATAAGGCTTATAGCAACATGACCTCTAAGGATTCTAATGATGCACTTTTTATATGAAAAGAAATGACAAGCCTAACATTATAAAATACCTAGTAAAGAAGTTTTAAACAGTACAGAACAAAGCCAAATAGCCTGTCCAACAAGCAATCAACAGCTTGATCCCATTCTAAATTACTTTCCTTGCATATTTATTTCCCGAATACAGGTTAACTGCATTCTATACCCTAGTTGTTCTATACAACTATATACTCCTTTTTTCAGCCAGGGAGCAGTAATTGTTTTGATAAAGCAGACAGAAATATTAAAGGTACCAAATAAGCAAGTATATGTGTAGATTTATAAATTTCATGTTAGATATAGTCAATAACATATATTGGCATTAACTTACAGAAAGGAATAGAGCTGCACAGCATTCAATTATCCATAACAGTGTTTGAATAATAATATCAAAGGTTCTTCTTCAGAACTTCTCAGAGTTGCCATCTTACTTGAGTATTTTATCTTCTGCTCAACAGGCAGCTGACACAGTACAATCATGAAGACACGCCAGATCTTTTATACTCTCCTGAATTATATTAAAAATAAATTAAAGCTGCGCAGGATGCACTAAGAATATCAGACAAAAGATTTTATGCTTCTGTGATTTTCATTTAAAAATTAAACAAAAGTTTAATTCACAGAAAAATTATTTGTAGCATCCTAAAAAAGCAGTAAAAAATGTAGAGCATGGAATTGAAAAATCACATTAGGTCAAGAAGTCTTCAAGAGTACGTTGAGGCAAAATGGTTTTACAAAGTCTGTGAACTCAGTTTGGTATATAAAGGATATCTGAGAGAAGTAGGTGAGAGCACAAGCTTAAAAATATCTGTATTTCAATATATCTATAACAGTTTAGTATATTTTACTGCTATCCATCAAATTTCATGACACAAGATTTTCTTTGTATGCGTAGTTCTCTGGAATACAAACCTGTTTCAAAGGCTTCAGAAAGAGTTCTTTGACTTTCCAGCAATCCACCAAATAAAACAGAAATGATTGCCACATATTTAAAGACAAATCTTGATGTGAATCCAGAATATATTAAAATAACAAAGAAATGCAAAACTATGGTCTAATGAACTTAATCTGTAAAGAGCAATTATTTTAGTGGTTTGCCTGGGTGACTGAACAGATCATTGCCCTTCTTTTTATCTCATAGGGATAATTTACAAAACACTTTGAGACCTTTGGTGTGCTCACTACTGGTATCCATCTTGGAAACATTATATAAAAAAATATCCTACATGTGCTGGTCTCTGCTAGTGAATCTATATACATACCAGCTGTACACATTTAATATTTTCAGTGACAATGAACACATTTTTCTTTCTTTGGCAGTGCTACCTGGTTCTCATACATTTCATTTAAATAAAGTCCAGCTTTAATTATCTCTCCTGAATGTCTCATTGTATCTCTTTATGTAGAATATATACTAATGACTCATAATTTCCCTCTATTTTTGTAGGAATCCATGCAAGCTCACTCTAATTTTTTCTATAGTTTACTTTGTATTTAGAGAAAGTGAACAATAGTTTAATTTAAAAATAAATCCATAAAATAGTGGGCCTGGGTGCAGCACTCATTTATATCCCTGAAAATCCAGGAAAGTTAGCAGTTCCATATAAAACATAAATTTAACAAAAATCTGCCTCCCCTCATAAAAATTCATACGATTTTTAAAGACCTTCCATTAATTTTTCCTTCTGATTTTAATCATATTCTGTCTGTCATTTCTGCATGATTATGAGTGGTTAGATTTTTTGTCAACATCTGGGAAAAAAAACCCAATCTGTAAAAGGCCTTCCATGACAAATTCTATTAATAATAGAAAGAAAAAAAGAAAGAAAGAAAGAAAGAAAGAGAGAGAGAGAGAGAGAAAGAGAGAAAGAGAGAAAGAAAGAGAGAAAGAAAGAGAGAAAGAAAGAAAGAGAGAAAGAGAGAAAGAAAGAGAGAAAGAAAGAAAGAAAGAGAAAGAAAGAAAGAAAGAAGAAAACCTCAATATTAATAATTGCGATTTGTAAGGAATATACACTGCAAAAATCTTAGTAAACAGAATCACTACCTCTTGGCTAAATATCAGTTGTCATCATTCTTTATAAAGGTGAGAACTCAGGAATGCTGATGCAATCATGCCTATGCAAGAATCTTTTACTTTGAACAGACTTCAGATATGGCTTTAAGAATGAACAACTATAATCATGCGAGATTTAACCACTGTTATCCAACACAGATTAATTCTGCTATGTCAGTAACTTTTATGGCGTATTATCTAGCTCAAAATTCTCAAAGAGAGTAAAAGAGAGAGGATTTAAACAAACGAACTGGTTTCGTGCTTAGATAGCATTCAGTTAAATAAGCACAGATGTGGGTTTTATCTGCTCAAAAGTGAATCTGTGGTTTTCTTATTTAAACTCTTAAGTTTTAAAGTCCATCAGAAAGGCTGTTGCTGCAATGAATAATTTAATCACTGCTGCCTATTACACGCTACTACAGGGCGAGCATATTTGCAAAGCTGTGAAAGACACTGGCCAAGTGTCAGCATTCCCTGTAACTCAGCCGGCCTCCCAGTGTATTCACTGCAAGGAACTCAGGGAGCTCCGAGGCGGCCAGAGGGCAGTTGTGGTAGGGAAGGGAGTGAAGAGGTCGCAACAGAATTGCACCAGATCAGCAAGACACTTTAGAGAGATGAAAGGTCACGGCGGGCTCCGTGCTGCTGTGGTGTCATTTCAGCTGCTTGTCCCTTGGTGGAGTTCTTGAGTTAGTTTCTCCTTTCCGTCAAATGGCTTCAACTGCTTCATCTGGGGGTTCTGTCCTTGTTTTCACCCTGCTTTCGAATTTTCTGTCGTGTTTACTGTATTTAACCTTTTCCACGTATTATTATGAATACGTTAAATTCAAGCCAATATGTTTTTTTTTTCCCTTCTGAAGCTTCTTTTCCGTTTGTGAGTGCAAACAGTAATACACAGTCTGTATTTGTTAATGTATAGAGTCGTGTGGATATGTAAATAATCTGTCTTTCTTTCACCAGAGACGGATTCCCACTGCAGATCCCAGAAGTAATTTTCCAGTGAGATCCACCGACATTCCTAAGCTGTGAAAACCAAACTGTCGTGGGCTGAAAGCGCCAACTGCGGACGCGAGTTCGGCTGCCGGCGGCAGAAGCTGGGCTTAGCCAACACATGAGGATAAACCAGCCATTAATTATATCTGCATATTTTAACGATGACCCCTGTCTTTCCAGTCAACAACTACAACAACGACAACAAAGCCCCAGTGCAGAGCATCGGGAGCTTGAGGGCTGCAGAGAGCCGGGGAAGCTCTCAGGCTGCTTTAGGATTTCCCCACGTACAGCAGGCTGCGATTGTCAGCAAGACGGATTCCTTCCCACACGCAAGATGCCACTTCGGTGGCCTTATCAGATGTTCCCTTTAAGGACACAAGCTCCTATTTCCTCTCTGTATATCACCAGCATCTCGGGCTATTTTATTTATTATAGACGATTACATTTGTGATCCCTCTTCCCACTTGATCGCACCAGATCAGGAGGACAAATGCTGTGTCGTGTCTGAGCGCGTGTGGGCGTCTGTGTGCATCGGAGAGGGGGGGCAGCCGGGAGAGGGGGGAGTTACACTGCGCAACAGATTTGCCCGAGAGAGACAAACCTCCCCCGCCCGACACAGCTGGGCTTGTTCCTACCGACACCCGGGAAGCTGCGGGCGCACGGGCCGCCGCGCCGGGAGTCTACGGAGCCGGGGAGGCGGAGAGAGGGTGCGGGGGTAATTCTCCTCTCTCCCCGCTCGAACGAGCGGGATGCGGGGGGGCGGGGGCGCGGGGGACATACGGCCAGCACAGCCCCGTCCTCCCCCCGGCAGCCGGGGCACGTGGACCGGGATCAGCGCGGCCATCCACCATGCAGCGCACGTCGGGCCCATTTCCCACGCCGGCCGCCTGCCCTGGGGGAGGAGAGGAGGAGGGGAGGGAGGAAAGGAGAATGATAGAAAAGGGGGGGCCGTTACCTCTGCTCCGAAAGAGGAACCAATCCACTGTGAAGGACGCAGCACTCCCGAGCAGGAAAGACATTGCACATTCAGAGAGAGATTGCATGTGAAGACACTGCAAAAAAGAAAGAAAGGGAGGGGGGGACTGGAGGGCGCAGACCGCGTGTGAAAGGCATAGTGTGTGTAAGAGAGGCCAGCGAGGGTAGGAAGGGAAGGGGGAGCAATTGCACATGGCAAGAGAAAGAAATCACTCATTCGCTTGAAAGAGGCTCTCGCAAACCAGACCGCAGTAGAAAAAACGGGGAAGGAGACGCAGGCAAGAGGCGAGCGTCCATGCCGTGCAACAGCCCGGAATCCGATTAAAGTTTATGGCGGGGAGGTTAAAAACGCTCTCATCCCGCCCCTTCCCTGGCGAATACATTAAGTTTCCTGGCTGCGTTTAAGAACACAAAGGGATGGGAACAGCGGGAGCTGCGGTTCGCAATAGAATTTCCAGTGCAGGGAGCCAGTGTAATGCAGTATGCTGGTATTCCTACGTACTGGCATGTCTGGGTCTTACACTGTGAGCAAAATTTCCTCCTCTCGGAGCTCCAGAACAGCGAGGGGGAATTTTGATAAATTCAAGTTGCTTGGCAAATATAATAGGGATTTGGTACTAATCCTACTTAACCCGCTGCGAAGATGCTGCGCTCCTGAACCCCCCTCCTCCGTCCGGGACTGCGGCGGTGAGCACTGAGCCTGCGCCGAGCTGGGCTTTCTCGCTGATGCTGCAGATAGAAAGCTGAGTGTCTCCAGCATCGGCGGGGGAGGGTTTTCGTGTTCTGGCGAGGCAGAGAGAGCGGCCGGGGCCGGTGCCAGGGCCGGAGGAGGCGCCGGAGGAGCAGCCCTGCAGCCCTCCGGAGAGGGGAGCAGTCCCTCCCTCCCTAGCGCCGACTCCATGCGGCGCGGCTCTGCCCCTCGTGTCTCTGGACTCCTCAAGGAAAGAGGTGGTAACCTTCCCTCCCTCCTACAATCACTCACCGCCCCAAATGACAAAGACACGCTGGGACCGTTGCTTTGAACCACCTCAATATATCCGGCCGCTTTTCTCTCAAATATATCATCGCGATGAAAGAGACATTTCACTACATTCGTCCGCGTGCCTTTTGATTCAAAATAGCCGTATGTAACGAGAAATGCACACACAAACACATGCAGAGCCCGCAACAACTTGGTTTCCCACATGTGTTCAGACAGGGAGAAAGAGCAGCTGGATTCCTGCCTTCCCCCCGCTGCGCCCGCGCACACACACATGTACACGCACACACACGTGCACACGCACACAGCCGCGCACACACACCCGCATACACGCACACATACACACCCGCACACGCCGGTTCTCTCCCCACTGGCTGCCCCATGCTCGCCTGCCCTCGGAGTCCCCCTCTTTTCCCTCCGGGCTCCGAGCAGAGAGGACAGGTAAGGAGCCAGGCATCGCCAACGGTAGGGCAGCAGCACACAAAAGCCGTAGGCGATTAAATGGCTCAAAGTCAAAAGGAGACGCGAACTAGGGACATCAGAATAAGCAAAGTTGAGCCGGAGAGCTTTACCATTAAAGTTTATTTCCCACTTCCCACTATTCCCAGGTAGGTGACGCTACATTTTAGCAATCATCGAAGCAGCAAGTCTGCTCGGAAATAAATCTATTACTTCTTACATGTGTTTATTCTACTAACCCTCTCGTTCCCTTCCTGATCATCTTCTCCGAGGGATTTTTTTTTTTTTTTT
>VZTG01003864.1:0-116603 GCA_013397845.1 Melanocharis versteri
TTTTTTTAAGGATGAAGGTGTTGAATCTGATGATCTGAAAAAAGATATCCCCTTGATGCCTCCTCCTCCTGACTCCTGCAGCATGAAGTTGACAATCAAAGAAATTTGGTTTAGTTTCGCAGCCCCCACCAATGTGCGCTCCCCAGCCCACATATATTCAAGGTATACTTCTACCTGATTTAAAAGAGAGAAAATGGCAGTTCTGCTTTGTTAAATTGCGTTTGTATTTGGCAGATTCTGAATGGAATTTCAATAATTTTTGAAGCTTCTCCAGAAATTGTAATTTTGAGTTTGTATATATCATCACAGTAAGACTTGCTTCAGTTTTTTACTGTTGTAATTTCTGTGGAAGTGCTGCTAGAAAATTCTTAGCTAGACATGATTAAAGGAAGAAAAAAGGAAGAGTAAAAAAACCCAAATGAAACAAAAAGCCCTCACTAACAACTTCTGGTGAGACGGAAATGTATGAAGGAGAAAGGCAGGGGAGAGTATTTGTTTTGAGTAGGTGAGATGCTAGTGAAGAGAACAGCTCAGTGCTTTTGGTATTCAACTTGATACCATCCATGATCTTACTGCCATCGCACTATAACTAAGATAGTTCTTCAGATTGTCTATGTAGAATAAGCCATATATTTCAGTCCGTTAGTATAGAGCCATAAATTAGAAAATACTCTGCTGGTACTCTTGCGTCAGCCCTTTAACAAAAGTCCTTCATGACATGTAACACTTCATGTGGGATTCAGTCAGTGGTGAGAATTTCAAACTGTGTGATTTCAGCAGGGAATCAAATGGGAAAAGAAAGGAATATCAGTAGCAGAAGTGGGAAGACTCATGAGTGTGAGAGTGAGTAAAACAAAAATTGCCTCAGGTATTTTTTGCCACTTCCCATTTTCTGGGCAGTAAGTGTGTTTATTACTTTGCATCAATGTCTCACCTATTTGACTGCTGTTCATAACAGCATCAGAAAATCCTGCTGATTGCTGCTGCTGCTGCCTGTGGAAACCCCTGTATCTTTACTTTTCTCCACAGGCAGCTGAACCTCCTGAGCACTGCAACACCTGCAGTTGGTGCTTGGCTTGTTCCCATCGATCAAGTGAAGTCGTCATTAAATAAACTGGAAACCGAAGGAACCCTGCGAATCTGTGCTGTTATGGGGTGCATTATGACAGAAGCTCTGGAGGTAAATGACCTTTATAAAACTTATGGGCATATCAGAGCAGGACATTGTGATAGGTAATGCATATTTTTCTGGAATTCTGGATATTTTCACTGGCAAACTTAGAGCATCACTTGTGAGCCTTTGGAATTGGTCACAAGAATTCAGTAGCTGTGCTTTTTGTACACAGTCTTAATTTCAGAGCTGTTACCAGTGAGGAAGTCTAATGCTCCTTACAGGAGTGCATCTCCAGGTAAAATAAGAGTAAGAAGTATGGCTGTAGTGCCTGGTTATATTTTACAAAGTATTTTTGTTTGCTGCTGGTTTGATTGGCACCATCTAGTGGGAAGATTTTGAGGTGATACCCATGCTGAGATCCTGTCTTCAACTGTGAGATGGATGACCTGAGTGTGAGGCTGGTTTTCTGCTCTACTCAAAAATTATCCTTTGTAGCAGTCTCTTCTTCCTACCTCCCTTCCTGTTTCTTTTTCCTACCCTCTTTCTAGCATTAACCAAATTAGAAAAAGTGCCTGTTTTGTCTTTAGCTGGGAATAAACTGTTTCTTTGGAAATTGCAGCTGGCTTTGCATATATGTCTGTTAGTCCAGAAGTAACTTTATAAGGTCTGCAATTTGAACCCAGGCTTTTCTTTTATTGTTTCATATAAATAAATATGCATCAAGAATGATTTTTCACATATTTAAAATAAGGTGGGTACTCAAGAGGCAAATCTTTGTTGCAGAAGTTCAAAATGGGGTTAGAAGTTTGTTGTCTCGTAGATGAAATCTTATAATTGACGCTCTGTTTGCAAGTATGTTCATATGTTGAAAATGTTTTTATTTTAATCTAGAATAAGAGTGTGCACTTTCCTCTGAGAAGCAAGTACAACAGGCTTACCAAAGTGGCTCGTTTCTTGCAAGAAAATCCTTCTTGTTTGCTCTGTAATATATTGCACCATTACCTTCATCAAGCAAATTACTCCGTTATCGAGGATGCCACTATGGTGAGTTACCCAGGAAAACTGTAAATATCTCAGTCTTTTAATTTCAAATGTGCCAATTATAATGTCTTGAATTTGGCAACAGCTTGAGGAAGGTTATCAAACATGAAAATAGAACCCAAGCTCAAATGTATATTTAAATTGATAAGTAGATATTGTTTCTTGCATTTAATTTTCTTTGACATCTGCTATTTTTGTTATGGCCTGTATAAATGCTTAGTGTTTATCAAACTATTTTATTAGTAAATACATGAGAAATCATAAAACAGAAGGGTATGTCTTTAAAACTCCTTATGCCTTTTATTATCAGATTTTGTTCCCTCTCTATTCTATTTCAATGGCCTTTTTATAAGATTTCATTTTTCATGGTTCTAAAATTGAATAAATCTCAGTTGTTGAGGCAAGTGCACAAATAAATTCTCTGCTTGGAACTAGTTTTCATATCTTCTAGAAATACTGGGATAATGCAGACAGTTTAAGGAAGGAACTAGAATTGTACAAACTTTAAGCTTAAGAATCAAATATTTTTCTTGATGTCTTTAGAATGTAAATGTCTAGATTGTAGTGGGAAATAGTTATTTGAACAAACATCGGGCATAAGGGAGGAGTGTTTATTCCTGATTTTGTGTCATTTTCATAATCCAATTCCACAGCTGTCAGATTTAAATACTTTGGTTTTCAGCATATTCAGCTGAGAACCAGTGATCAGGAATAACCCAGTTTGTGGTACAAATAGCACAGTTTGATTTGTGGTCAAAATAACAAGCTTTTGTTTTCTTTAGGACAATTCAGTGATGTAATCAAAGCAATCCCTATATTTGGCCTCAAATTTATGTTCCTAAAATACTGCTTATGAACAATGGAAAAAACATAATTTTTTTAATTTCACTTCTGTTTGTAAGGAGTTGCTATGAATCTTAGCCCATAGTTCAGAGCCTTAAAATTACTCAAGTACTTTTAGCTTCATATTTAATAAACCTTCTTCCTGTTGTTTATTTTTGGCCCCTTGGGCTAGATCCTCAGGTTGTGTAGATAAATGTATTTACTGTGTTGAATGAAGCTGTAATTTTTATCTCTCAGCTTTTTGGCTTCTGGCCTGATGTGTTGTGGTGCCAGCATGTTTGTCATAAGCCTCTCAAGCACAGAGGTTTAAGAGAGCTTTGGCTTTTTCTCCCCTCCAGTTTACTTCAAAATGCCGTGATACGAATTTTTAATACTGTTTTTTTTACTTAAAGAGTGATGGCCTTCCTGCCTTAGTGACCTTAAAGAAAGGTCTGGTTGCCTTAGCAAGGCAGTGGATGAAGTTCATTGTGGTCACCCCAGCCTTTAAGGGAGTCAGCTTGCACAGACCAACCCAGCCGATGAAACTGCAGCCAAATGCCTGCCACGAGCATGAGGATGGCCTTGGACTGGACAATGGAGGGGGCCTTCAGAGTGACACGAGTGCTGATGGAGCAGAGTTTGAATTTGATGCAGGTATTTTTGTGTTATTGTCTCCATAAAAATTCATAGGGACAGGCAGCTCCTCTCAGAGCATTTGTATCTTCTTTAGTTTTAATGCTTGACACATTACAGTCTCCTTTTTTAGGATCATCAAGCTTCTTTTTTTATATCACCTTCCTTCTGAAGCTGCTGCTAACAATGATAATTACAGTATTACAATAATTAGCGTTTGTTCAGGGAAAAACAAAACAGAAGACCTCTCTTTCTTCACATCTTTTGTCTTGTTATTTCCTGCACAAAATAAATAAACTTAATTACTTGCTACCTTTCAGTTAAAAGCCAGGCACAGTTAGCAGCTTTAAGAGAGCAAACACAAACATGTTTGTGTGTGAAACCTGTATGTAATCATACAGGATAATGGAAGTTTTTGCCCCCTTCTCTAAAATACCTGTTTTGATTTAGCAGAAGCACTTTGGATTATTAAACAAAACCCAGCAGACCCACGTCTGAGGCGTTCTTATTTGTCTGTAAATCAGACAGCACTGTGTAGGTGTGTCAGCACTTGGAAGTTCATGACTGCTAGTAGAAAAATATGCCTGATAATAGATAATCTTGGTTCTCCAAATATATCTAAATGAGGAAAACTGTTTGCTTGGGTGCAGCTACTGTGAGCGAGCACACGATGCTCCTGGAAGGAACGGCCAATCGCCCTCCCCCTGCCAGCGCCTCCTCAGGGCCTGTCACCGGTGCTGAGATCATGAGGAAGTTGTCCAAGACTCACACTCACAGTGATTCTGTGCTGAAGATAAAGGTGAGTGCACAGGGCTGGGCACCAGGGCAAAGGGGGTTGTAGCTGCCCTGTTCAGGAGCAGTTCTGTAGCCGCAGATGAATAAATGCGTGCAAAAAGTAACCATAACACATGGAAAGTCTGCTCCTGACCTTACAAAAGGGCTGCTCCATCAGTTGGCCGATATTCTTCATCTATTCTTTGTTGTTTTTCTTGTCAATTAACTTCATGTGCAGCATTTAAGGATGTGCCTTAACCTTTATATCCTTTGTTCTTTTATTTATGGCAGCAGAAACGAGGATTTAACGATCATGATACAAAATCTAAGACTGGCAAAGCTCTCCAGTAACTTGTAGTAAAATTATTGTGTTCCAACCTCATATTCAGACCAAATGTTGCTTCCTTTTTGCAGTTTGCACAGTACTTCATTAATTTCTTTGTTTTCTGCACACAGGGCATCCATCCATATCATTCCTTGAGTTACACCAGTGGAGATACAGCTACGGATTCACCAGTGCATGTTGGCCGCTCTGGAATGGGAGTCAGGGAAAGTCCAAGGAAAGAAAGTCTGCTCAGCTATCTCACTGGGAGTTTTCCTAGCCTGCACAATCTTTTGGAAGGGACTCCTCAGAGAAGTTCAACTGCAGTAAAAAGTAGTTCTTTAACAAGAACAGGTATCATGTAGCGTAATGTTCGAGTCATTTTGAATGAATAAGGAAATAACCGTTTTGTATTTATTTTTTCTTGACCTTGTAAGTAGCTCAAAAAGAGGGCTGAAACTAGTATTTCAGTAACTTAGTTTGCATATGATAATTTGCAGATTTTTAGTGGTGGTCTTTTCAACAAGTCTTTTAGAAGCTTGAAACACTGAAGTGTTTATGCTCTGTGTTATTTTTCAGAGTGTATTGTTATGTGGTTTTCTTTATATATAAATTACAAGTTTGATTCTGTATTTTCTCTAAAACCTCTCTCCTTTGCTGTCAGGGACTGAAATATTGTTCAGAAAAAAAGGTATTTTGGTTTCTTAATGACTCCTTTCCTCTAATTAATGGTAGAGATGAGCAAATGCAAAGCCATGTGTAGTGCAACATCCATTAGTGCCATGTAGAACTTCTGTGGTAGCACCCGTAGTACTGTTTGACACATAATTTAGTGGAATAAACCTTGAGAATTAGGCTTACTTTTATAGTTTATAGGTGTTGTCAGTGAAATGGTGCCGTGTTCCTTGTTTTTGTTGACCTGAACGCAACGAATGCTGAAGTTTCTGATTTCTCTGCACAGGAAATACCGTGGCCACAGACATGTTGTCTGAACACCCTTTGCTGTCTGAGCCCTCCTCTGTGAGTTTTTATAACTGGATGTCCAATGCCGTGGGCAACAGGGGCAGTGTCGTACAGGAGAGTCCGGCCACCAAGTCTGGGCACAACAGCCTTCCAACAGGTATTGCTAATTTGCAGCTGAGTTCCAGATGGTTCTGGGTTGGCTGTGCCTGTGTTTGTCATATTCTGACTGAAAGTAATTGAGAGAGTGATTTATGTTCAACAGAACTTAATTGGTTCAAAGTATTACTTGCAGGGCTTCCCAGCAAAGTGGAAAATGAAAAGATGTGATTTAAGCAAAACTGTTGTTTTTATTTGCGTCACCCTGCCTCCAAAAATTTAGCTTTTTCTTCCATTTGGAACTGTCAGTGTAGCTGCCAAAAGTTAAGCCATAAAATCATCTTCTGTTGTGGAGTTCCTTGGATTTTGTTGGCTATTTTTGAGCTAATTTGCGTAGACTTATTTTGTAATGTGTGCATTGGAATCCTTGCTCTTTCCCAGTTCAAGTTTTAGAGTAAACATAAACATCTGTTTTGAGAGTAACTTAGGAATGGGTTAACTGGTGTAAAGGAATGAAGAAAAAATATATTTGTGAAAGTCTTAAGTGTATTAAAGGAACAGATGTGTAACAATTTATTGCAGCTTATTTATTTTTCTTGCCAGCCTGTTATCATTCAGACTTTCTGAATGCGTGTGTCTTAATTTTCTTTTTCACTAATACTGTACTTGAATCTTTTTTCTATTAACACTCCTTCAACTGTGCTATATTAATCTTGGGCAATAAGAAGCTGTTTTAGTTTGTTTTTAATATTGAACAAATAGTTTAATCCTACAAACATCCTCATGCTGTACATATTGCTGGATTGGTGTGGCTCCTCTGTAAACTGGAATGTGTTTCTCTGCAGAAAGGCTCTTTCCAAATTTGGGTTGGGCAACCTCTACCTGTTCCAGCAATATCAGTTTATTTATCCTGAATGCCACTTCTGTGAGGGTACAGACCTCACTGTGGCTTGTTTATCTATATAATTAATCTTGCTGAACGAATAGAGTTGGTGGTGGTAAGATTTGCTGTGGTGTTAGTGTTCCATGGGTATTTATTTTCCAGGTGTGGCACCCAATCTTCCTACTATCCCCTCTGCTTCAGACTTCAACACAGTTCTGTCCAGCGACCAGAACACCCTGGATGGCACCCACTCGCAGCACAGCACCAGCCAGGATGACATTGCAGGAGTAGAAGAGGGCAACCAGGGCTTTCCTGCTGTCCAGCTGGCAGATGCACAGGTAGCTGGGGTTGCACATCACCAAATGATGAGCAAGAGCATGGAAGTAATCAAGGCCTTCATAACTAAATGGGTGGGTTTTGTTTTGTAGGTTGTTTTCAAACCTCTGCTGAGTTATACAGGAATTCAGTCGCAGGATGCGGTGCCCCTGTGCTACAGGATGTACTTTGGAGAGTACCTCTCTTTCTCAGGAACTCTGGACTGCCTCAGGGCAGATATTGTTGATTCAGACACAGCCAAGGAAAGGAAAAGCAAGCGAGCCCGAAGGTATGCCCTGAGAGATTTAAAAATATGTGTATTGGTTAAAGAACAGAAACTAGGCGTTTTGTGTGGTGACAGATTTCCAGAGCACTTCCATAAGATAAGGAGCAGCCCTTTATTCTTTTAATCTTACATTTTGTCTTCCTGTTAGAATATTATTTTTTTTATCTTCCTATGGAACAGTTTGGGAATTGTAACTATTTGAATCTCAGCTGCTTTTGAAAATTGGAGATTGGGGAAGGGGGTGTGCTGGTGGGAATTTTAGTGGGGGGGAATTTGAGTGGCTCCGAAATGGTGTTTAATAATTAATCCTGTAAATAATGATGAGACTTTTTGTGAAAAGGCTGAATCTTCCCCCAGACCAATTTTGGGCAGCACTTTAGGATATAATGGAATGATTGCATGCCGAACTAGGTTTCATAGAACTGGATGATTGCTATGTTAGTAGCAAACAGTATGAAACTGTAAAAGTTCATTTTATTATATTTAGAACTGTGGTAAAAAGGTGATATCCTAAGGGAAATAAAAGGCTGGGTTCAGTAAATTAGATGTAAGCTGCGTGAAAAATGTATTTGACTCTCACTCTCATAAAAAGCAACACAGTAGTTACTTGTACCTTTCCTTTCCTTAGGCAAGGAGCCGTCAATCTTCCTCCTCTGGAATTCAAACCAGCTTTGATGCTGGAGACTTTCAGTATTAGCGCTGTGGTGATGGAGAAATCCATGTGCACCCCTCACAACTCCACCAACGCCCTTTCCTTCCACGACTTGAACAAGCGCTACTACAACACCTTCCACTGCAACTTCACCATCTCCTGCCAGTCCATCAGCCAGCACGTGGACATGGCCCTGGTGCGGCTCATCCACCAGTTCAGCACCATGATTGACGACATCAAGGCCACGCAGACGGACATCAAACTGAGCCGGTACACGGCCGGCTCGGCCTCCCCGACCCCCACCTTCAAAACCCGCAAGCACAGGGACTTCCGCTCCTCGGATTTCAGCCGCAGCTCCCGGGGGAGCCTCAACGGAGGCACCAGGGTGAACAACACCAAGAACAAACGGACGAGCAACGACAACAACAAGAAGGAGTCTCGCAACAAGAATTCCCTGGGCAGGTCGGAGCGAAGGACTTCCAAAGTGTCCAGAAAAGGCTCCAAAGATGTGGTTGACCACGTGACGATCCATATGGATGACTCCGACTCAATTACCGTGTCGGAACAGAGCGAACCCTCTGCGGAGTGCTGGCAAAACATGTACAAGCTACTGAACTTCTATTCACTCATTTCTGATCCGACTGGCATCTTAGAAAAGTCTTCCGAAACTTTTGGGCCAACAGGTAAAGTGGTTCATGAATGCAAATAATTGAGTGTTTGTGCTTTTGCTTAAATGGGGCCTTCTAAAGCTTGGTCTTGAGATGGTTTTTGAAAGTTGCCCACCACATGCAACTTGGATCAGAGGGGCAAGTGGTGAGGATGGAGGTGATCTTGTAATTACTTCCCCAAGATGTCAAAAGAAAAGCTTAACTGTTCTCACTAATTGTGTAGTGTGGATTGAGTTTGTTCCTCCTGAAGTGCTGTTTTGTGTTCAAGGGGGTACTGGAAGTGCTGTTTATTATCATTCTGTGAAAATATGCAGGCACATACATAAGCCATTTAGAGGGAGACAGTTTCTGCCTTGAGAATGACTGACAGTAAAAAAAAAAAGTCTGCGAACCTTGCTGTGAGAGAAGAGGTGAAAGACTGATTTTGGTAAGGTCCCACAAAGATTACGAGTGCTCGAGCCATAATTTCACCCAAAACCTTGAGATCTGGTGTAACTGTTGCTATTTCCAATGTATTTCAGCACAGCAGAGTAAATTTGAGAGCAGACTTAGCTTCGTTCTCTTTGTTGTTGAACTTAGGTTGCTGTAAGTATGCACGGGATGATATAATTGCTCTATAGCTATACTTTCTTTGGATTTCTTTTACCTAAAGAATGAAATCTAAGGAAGTCTCAAATGAGAGCTTTTGTTAAACAGATGCCAGTGTCTTTCATGCGCAGAATATCATATCCACTGTTACGATATCTGCACAAAATGTAAATTTTCTTACATTATTCTTAGGCTCTTGGGTGTTGAAAAGGAAAACTTGCTCATCCAAAAGTGAATTATTAGCACCTTTGCCTGTGGAATGATCAAAAACAATTGGAAACTGTCAGGGTATTTTTCTGGTATGACAACAAAATCAGATAATTACGAATATTTATATAAGGAACATAAGAGCATATCTATGAATAATAATGAAACCACATCACCCATTACTATCTTCATTACATCTTGGATTTGGTTCAGTTGCAGTGGTATTAGGGTGGAGTGAGCAAGGGTACGCATAATTTTTCTGAAGAGTTTTCTTGACATAAAAGATGCGTGATCCTTGGTTTGAAACACAAATCTAAGTGGGGTATGCCAAGGATTTATTGTAACTGGAGCCTTAAATAACTGCTGGTGTTTCCGTAGGTGTCCGAAGCCCCACTGAGCCTGCCTGCAGGGTGGTGTTTGAGAACGAGCAGGACAACGGGCGGAAGCGCAGCCTGGCGACCTCGGAGCCGCAGCACGTCACCCTCATCGTCTTCGGGATAGGGATGGTCAACAGAACCCACCTGGAGGCCGACATTGGCGGCCTCACCATGGAGTCTGAGCTGAAGAGAATCCACGGCAGCTTCACCCTGAAGGAAAAAATGAAAGGTGGGATGAGTTAAAAGCGTTTTCCATAAATTCGCTGTCAGCTTTACGTGGTCATGTGCATGTCTAATATGTGTGTGTATAATATAATAATATTCAACAAGTTCTTTTAAAAGCTGTTACTAGGATGCTGAAGGATTTTAAAAGGATGCAAATTTTCAGAAAGTGCCTTGGAGGAATTCTCTTAGAAGACAGTCACTCATTTTCAAAAGCTTTCATCTTGTCACAGTTTATAGTTGACATCACTTAATGTGACTGCTAAAGCTGTAATTTTTCAGTTCTTTTCCTGCTGCAATATTTTTAAAAGCAGTAGGCATACCTGAAGTATTTTACTGACTGAAATGCTGTTAAATATATTTTTTTTCCTAAAGATGTGCTACATCAAAAGATGACTGAGACATGTGCCACTGCTCACATAGGAGGTGTCAATATCGTCCTGCTGGAGGGAATTACCCCAAATATCCAGTAAGTGGGAAGTCTCACAGTTTAAAATTGTTCAAGTGCATAGAAGTGGTATGAGTTGAGTATTTTTCCTCCTATGCTTCTAATTGCTTTTTGAAACTTTATCGGTTCAAACCTAAAAGATTTTTAGGGAGTAGTTAATCTAGTGATGCTGATTATTCCAGTTAAAGATCTGTAGTGTTTCTTTAATAGATATATTTTTCAACTCTCATGATGCATCATTCTTTGTTCTCCCATGTTATTTTTACAGTTCTAATATCCCTTCTCCAGCCTTTATATAATTGACACAAGTTGTCAGGGGAGGGGGAGAGAACCACTTCTTGTGCATGATCATCATGAATCACTTGCTTAGCATCCACATTGTTCTGGCTTTTTTATGTTTGCCAGGTTCACAGATTCAAAAAGGCCGTGCATTATTTTTCTTTGTTCCCAGCTGCATCTCTTTCTGTTTGAGTTGCAGAACAACAGCTGAGCCACGACTCTTTGTAGCACAGGTCACCCTCACACAGTTTGGGTGTTAGCTGGGTAACCCTCAGTATGTGGACTGGTCTTAGAACATGGCTCCTGCAGGAAAGGGGCCAAACGATGTGACTTGAGTTTCTCTCTCTCCTTTTAATTCCTGGGTAGTCTGGAGGATGCTACATAGAACTTAAAACATATAAAATTGTATAATTTCCTCAGCTGAATTGCTTCCAATAAGTTTGTTTCAGAGGGATAAATTAAAGTTCCGATCTGACAGTCATGAAGGGTTTCTGAAGGTGACTGAGGCTCTTCATGTCTGTTTTACATGTAGGGAGGGTACAAAAGGAAAGGGGGAAATAACGATAAATCTTTAAAACAACAAGAGCAAAGAACAAACATGGGCAAACCCAAAACCTTCAACTTGGTAAATTTGAAAATAAATGTCATATTGTGGGTTACAAGTAATTAACTGACTAACTTTGCATGACTGTTTATTCTTTATTTGCTTTGTTTTTGTTTTTCTTGCTTTCTCTTCAATCTTCATCTGTAGACTGGAGGATTTTCCTACATCTCCTACAAGCACAGCCAAACAAGAGTTTCTGTATGTCATACTATTATGTTTAATAGTCTTGCAATTAACTCCGTGTTGTGTAGCTAATGGCTGCATTCCTAGTGTGTGTGATTGTGGAGGCAGATGTTGCTTAAATACATTTTAGTTTAACATCTGGTATTACCTAGATAAGCTTTTTTTAATGAAGCCTGCTAAATATCTGTCAAAAAAAGCCCTTCTCAACGTTAGCAATATAGTTGCAGGGGCTGCTATTGCACTGCACTCACTACTGTAATGTTAGAATGGTTTCACTGGCCTTTAAGTTCTTTAGATCTGCTTCTGTCCTTATTTTACTGAGCTGAAATGATGTTGATAAATGTAAGGGAACACAGAGGTGAGATTTGCTTTGGAGCTGCTGTGCTTGGAACCATAGTCCCTGTTGGTGTCATCATGAACAGGGCCATTCCTTTTTGTCTTTATTTACCTCAGTGCTGGGTTTATTTCCTAGGCATGCTGCAGATCTGTGTGTGTGGGTGTAGGTCTCCTCTCTCACAGTGTCTGTTTATTCAGTGTTGTGGTAATACAGGATTAACTTTAACATGTCCCCACAGCTCTGGAAGGAGAGGTGATGGACTGTAAAACTGCAAGTGATGTAGGGAAAATACTGGGATTTGTGTTCCTTTTTGTCTGGTTAAAGCAGCACTAAACCAGTGCATCACTGAGTTGTTGAATTCGCTGCCATATGATGTGCTCAAAAGAAGTATAAACGATTAAAAGGATTGGATAAATCCGTGTAGGATAGGTCTGGTGCTGACTCAAGAACACAATACAGCCTCTGGCTTAGAAAGTAATGATGGCTGGAAGGCTCACTTTATTTACACCTCAGGTATCTGCTGCTGCCTGAGTTTTCAGCTGACTCAGTGCAGTAGTTCCTGTGTGTTACAGGCCTCCTGCTGACTTTTCTTCCTTCACATAATTTTTACAATATTCCCAAAACCCTGTTAGGTTGATTGCTGGTCTTTCAGTCACTTCTATAGTGAGACAAAGACTTTTTGTCACAAATTTGTCTGGAGAGTGGTTATTTATGGTATTGATGTGAGAATATAGAATTCTTTCTGGAAGCATTACTGGTGTAGTACTTAAATAATGATTAATGATTTTAATGAGATACAACCAGATCTGTTACAGGCATATCACTGTAGGTAAGCAAACTGCAGATCTTTAATAATAAATGGGTAGCCAGACAGTTGTCCCACATCTCATTCTGTCATGGAAGTAGGTTTTTTGTGGGCAAGCAACAGTGAAATTAATTTGTTGCATGAAATATGGAAATACCTTAGGAGAAAAGCACAGTTAACTTTGCTGAGTTGTTTTTTTTGTTCTACAACAGCTGTACTGGTGTAACGTTTTTTTAATTAAGGAAGTCTTTAAAATGGTTTGAATGTAGTGGTATTTTGTGTTATAGATGGGGATGGAAATGTATTCTTGATTGGCTTCACAACAGTTGAGTCAGAATGGTAGCAGGAAGAGAGTAGGAAATGGGCAAGCATTAAGAAAAATAATTAAGTTTTTTTTAAAGAGGTGGATTAAAACAAGTCTGGCATTTTCTTAAGAAACATTTATTTGTATATTTTTTTTGAAAATTGTTGTGAATTAAGATTTGTTTCTTCCTTCATCATGTATTTTGAAATTATTTCTACTTGACAGTCTACCCTAAAATATTTAATTCTGAACTGCTTTAGGTCACTTGCATCTCTTGCATAGCTGTGAAAATCTGGAAATGTTCCTTGAGCTTCAGTCAATTAATTTGCTGTTGATAGACCAGTGGTTGCCTTACAGTGCTGTGTATTTCTTGATTATAAGCAGAAGGGTGATGTTGTTTTTTTTTTTTTTGGTTTGTATTTCCACATCTGGGTTGCTTTGGGCTTGCTGATATTTTAACATAAGAATAAGAAGAATCATTACTTAGAGTATGGAGTTCATAGAATATTGTATCTTTCATTGTGAGACCAGACTTGTCTATAAGCAATTTAAATAGGATACAAAAAGTGGTTTAGTTATACCCCGTAAAATACAGTATTTGAGAAACTTGCATTGAAGGCTGCAATTTTATAGCCTTTTTTTCAGCCATTTTAGCTGATGTATTGCATCTTGACAACCACATGTCCTTTTCTCTGAGGCTGTAATTCTGTGCTGGCTGCATGATATACTTCCATTGGGAAACCCTCCAGGAAATGACCATAGAAACATTAATGTGTTACCCCAATATCTTTTTTAATAGGAGTTTAGTGAATTCTGCTGTGCCAAAATTCTGTCACGACATCAAAAATGTCAGCTTTGTGCAGTTACAGTTTTATCTTGGGTAACCATTGTAAACCATATCCTCCTCAACATTAAAATAAAGTTTAGATTATGTATTTTGGAATAATATGTTTGAATTAAACATCAGTATTAATTCACAAATTCATTTATCAGTTGCTACGTATTTAATATTAAGTATTTCCTCCACTGACTTGGATGCAAAAATCAGATTTTACTTTTTACCAAAAGGATGATTCAAGATTATTCCTGAACAGGAGTTGAAATGGAAGGCTCTTTTTTTTGTTTCTGTGTGTGCAAATTTGTCTGTCTATGTGCAGCCTGGTGTGTATGCACTGAAATGACCTTACTTTAGGCAAGAATGGCAGTTTTTAACAGGTATTTTTGCCATGCATGATGTGTAGTCCCCTTAAGTGTAGCGTAGTTGTCTGTGGCATGTAGTGCATCTGTGTGTAAAGTGAAAGAAAAGGGAATGTGGGCGTAGTTTACAAACAAAATTACTTCAGAATTCCGCTACCCCTTAAAAGCTCAGTTGAACCTACAGCTGGAAGGGCGTGCAAATGACTGCTGTTCCCTTTTGCTGCCAGGACCGTGGTGAAGTGCAGCATTGCCAAATCCCAGGCCCTGTACAGCGCCCAGAGGGGGCTGAAGACCAACAACGCGGCCGTGGTGAAGGTGGGGGCCATCAGCATCAACATCCCGCAGCACCCGGCCACGCTGCACAGCATGATGGTGCGCAGCTCCCACCAGCTCTCCAAGCAGATCTCCGACCTCATCCGGCAGCCCTCCACCGCGTGAGTGCTCCCACATCCCTCCCACTCCCAGGATTTGCCACCCCAGGTGTCTGTGGGACAGCCAGGCGGAGTAACAGGAAGGGTTTCCCGGCTCTTTGTCTTGCTCCACAGGCCCCAGCCGGCCAAGGAAGACGTGGCCACTCCTCTGCCCTCTGAGAAGACTCCAACGAGCATCAATCAAACTCCAGTTGAAACAAATGAATTCCCCCAGCTGCCGGAAGGCTTGGAGAAGAAGCCCATAGTGCTGAAGTTCAGTGCCATGATAGATGGGATAGCTATCGGAGCAGCGCTCCTGCCCTCCCTGAAGGCGGAATACAAGATGGGAAGAATGAGGAGTCATGGAATGACAGGTAACAGTTCTCTGAAACTTTAAAAACATCACTGCTTTTAGTTTGGCCTTCCTATAAGCATCCAAAAGCACTCTGTGTTTCTGCTGAATTATAGCTAAAGCTTTGAATCTTTTGTCATCAGCTTATTTTTTTTTAATGTGGACTTCCATCAGGTGGGCCCATATAGGGAATTTTCACTGTGGTTGTAAAACACAATTCCCTGAGCAGAATGCAAGAGCAGATGAAGACATGTATACATTCATATATAGCATCCTCCCAGGAAGCTTCCCTCTGACTGCTAAAATCAGTTTATGATCCTTGATTAATTAAATTTTAATTTGTAATGCTACTTGAGAATAGTCTTGTAGGGCCTCAGTACACTCGAGGTGGTTTGTATGACTCCCTTCTCAATCTTGTTACTGTGAAGTCTTCATTTTCTTTGGAAATTAAGGCAACTCAGAATCGTGTGGGTAAATATTTATAGTTCTTTAGGTCTGTGTGTTTCAACAACATCTTAAATATTTTTTTCTATTATTCCAAAAATGTTCTTACATTTAAGGATAAATAAGAGATTCTTTTCCCAGTTCATACCTATTCTTTCACTGCCTTCCTTTCACAGGTGCCCAAACCAGATTTAATTTTGAGCTTCCAAACCACAGACTGCGCTTCACTTCAAAAGTTTCTGCCACTGACATGTCAACCATTCCTCCTTCGGCCAGTCTCAACCTGCCTCCTGTCACCATGTCAGGGAAATATGTCATGGAAGAGCACGACACTTACTCTGACCAGATCTGGAGCATAGATGAGCTCCCTGCCAAGCAAGGCTACTACCTGCAGGGGAACTACCTGCGCTGTGTGGCTGAGGTAGGTCTTGAAGGCTGCAGTCATTTTGATAACTTATTTCCCTTCTGTTACAATTCTGTATGTGCATCTTCACGTTTTTTTAACAGCCTGCCTCCTCCAGGACTCCCACGTTTACAGGTTGAATTCAAATACTGAAGAACTGGAAGAGCATTTTATGGCTGGTTTATATTTTTTTTTTTTGTGATTAGACAGCTCCGTAAGTGGAATAATGACATGACGTAGAACCTTAATGATATAAAATTTTCTGCTTGACACAGAGTGTTCTATTCACAAGTTCTACTTGTGTGCCAATTTCCATAGTTAATTTTCCCAGAGAGAAAAGGGATGCTGCTTAAAAGAAGCCTACCTGCTGGGGAAAAGCAGGGCATTTCTACTAACTAATTCTTTAGTCAGAAAAATAGTCTGGCATGTTTGTAATTGAGACTTCTGATGTTTTCAGCTAAAAAAAACCCCTACAAATCCACTGTTTTTAAAACTAAATTTTGTTCTCAAATGTTGTATTTCTGCAGGTTGGCTCCTTTGAACATAATCTCACGACTGACCTTTTAAACCATTTAGTGTTTGTGCAAAAAGTGTTCATGAAGGAAGTAAACGAGGTCATACAGAAGGTTTCAGGTAAGCAGAACACTTAAAAGCAGCTTTAAGTAAGATCCTCAAACCTTGTTTGATGGCAACATTATAACAGCTCTCAGGATCAGCTCTTTAATTTCGCAGACACCATCATTTCACATCTAGCAGCAGGAAGCAGAACTAGACTTTGAAATAATAACAGAGGCTCTGGAAATTATTCTAGGTCTATCATAAGCAGGACTTTTATTGGGAAGCAGGATTGTTTGGCATTCTGGACAGCCTGGGTAGCCTCTGTATCGATCCATGATGTGACCTTGGCTGGGTTACTTTCTGTATTCACTTCGTTTGATTTGAACATTTTTTGAGTTATCCTAAAAGGCTGTTACAGAAATGCAGCTGATTTTTAGTGGAAAGATTCATCAGTAGTTGGAAACATCATGAGGAAAGAAAGAAAGAATAAGAAGTGGTAACTAAGTGAAAGGAGTGTCTGTGTGTACATCTGCCTCCTTTCATGTATATATATACGTATATATATATGTATACAAATGCAGTGAAAGAACTGTGCAGGTCCACATGACGTGCCCTCAAGGCAGTTAGAAAATGCGGTGGACAAAATGGAAAATGCCAAATTCCCTGAAGGATAACAAACACCCTGATATTTGTTCCAGCCAAAATATATTAGTACTGGGTAGTAAGAAAGGGCTTAAGGGAAGAATAAACCTTCTGACAGCTGTCATTATTCTATTAGAACATTTTTTTTGTAGAGGAGCATACAGTGCTAAACCAGGAAACCTGTATTAGCTTTTACAGCATTTCTTAGTCTCTGCATTTTGATCTCCCCTGCATTTTTATGTGAGGAATTTATGGCCAGTGCTGGTTCTCTGCTTTTCCAGGCTGTAAATTTGTATTGCAAGCAGCAGCCTGATGGTTTTTGAAGTGTGGCTGTTGCCTCCCATATTGGGGTAATTCAGCAGGGATCTGGTCAAGTCAGCAATCCGTGGGTCTGGGTGCGCAGTGCAGAACAATGGGGGCAGAAATTGGCTTGGTCCTTCTGGCTTGGGGTGAAGTAATTTTTTTAATGGCTTGAAAATACCAATTAGTGTAATGTGCTACAGTGTTTTTTCTAATTACAGTTCGTGTTGCACTAAAATATTGTTTGCATATTATCCTTATATAAAAACTGTGTAAATACCAATTACTTAAGGAGAAGTTGCACAGATTGAAAGCTAGTTAATGAACAGAGCAGTCCAGAATAATTGCATCTAGAAGTTGAAGGCAGTGTTGATTAAAAGAAAATTATCCAGATACAAAATGGAGTGATAAAAATTTACTGTTGTTGTTCGGGGGTTTTTTTTGAATCCATGATTTAACTGCCTGTCCTTACCACCAAATAACTGCAATTAGAAGAATTGGCATATTTGGAGAGAATTAATGGCTTAGCCTTTTCCAGCAGCAAGCCCTGCCTATAAACCAAGTTGGAACGTATATAAATTTCAAGGATTGCTTCTTCAAGGGTACATAACTTGGGATGAAATGTGCCAGGATGAGGAAGCAAACCCAAAAATAAAATAATTGCAGAATACTCTTTTCTCCTCTCATTGAAAAATACTGATATAATTTCAATTCCTCATTTCACGAAATTTGCATAGTATTTGATCGAATGTTAAATTTGTATTGTCAGATAAGTAGGAGATACATTGGTGCAAGGGACAAATAACACCTTTTTTTGGAAAGTAGGTGTCATTCCTTCCAGGCTTTGAGATGTCCTGTGGAAGGTTTCCCAGGAGGGAGGAACGTGTCTCTGTTGTTTCGTTCTTAGTAGAGAGCTATTCATTATATGCCAGAAGATGAATTTGCGCTGATGTCTTCAATCCTCATTTGTTTTTATAAATCTTCAGCTAGTCACTTTCAAATGAGGCTTCATTCCCTGTCACCTTTTTATATGTATGGGTTTTAAAATGCTCTCTTTGTTGAAACTCTGACTGTGTATATTTAATGCATACAGGAGGGGAGCAGCCAATACCTCTGTGGAATGAACACGATGGCACAACAGATGGAGATAAACCAAAAATTCTTCTTTACTCATTGAGCCTGCAGTTTAAGGTAACCTTCTGATGACAAAACAGTGGTGGGGCTTTTTTTTTCCTTCTCATCATGTCTCTGAACCAGATGCTCATAACTTTGTACTTTCCTTATCCATTAGGGAATTCAGGTGACGGCTACAACTCCCTCAATGCGTGCTGTGAGGTTTGAAACGGGATTGATAGAACTTGAGCTCTCCAACAGACTGCAAACCAAAGCAATGCCTGGAAGTAGCAGCTACCTCAAACTGTTTGGAAAATGCCAGGTGGATTTGAATCTGGCACTGGGACAGATTGTTAAACATCAGGTTAGTGCTCAAAATCTTTGCATGTAATGTTCTTAATAATGTGTGATTAAAAAAATACATAAGCCAAGAGGTTGTTGTACAATGCTGATTTTTTTGTTTTGCTTTCTTTTCCCATGCTATTAATATCTTAGAACTTTTTAGCCCTTTAGAAGAGTAATAGCCTTTCTACTGAGTGAAACTCAAAACTTTTGTTGATATTGATGTAATTTTTTAGAATATTTGAATGAAATAATAAGATCAGAGAAGATCCAAACTTTGCCAGACCTACATTTTGACCTAGTTTGTCTGTCTTGGTTTGACAGTTGTACCTCTTGTGTTCTTAAACCTGCTGTTGCCTGGGATCACTCATTCTAGGATATGAAAGTATTTTGTGATGCCTAGAAACAAACAGACAAACAGAAATCTTAGGACCTGTAAATCAACTGTCACAATAGAGGATCTGGATATATAAGTAGCTACGTTAGTTAACAATTCATGATAAATAAAGAAAATAATGCTGTGATCAGACCTTAATGCAAGAGTATTGAAGATACTCAAAGGGACTTTGGCTAGAGGAGAAAAAGAGGAAAGGACACAACTTGCTGTTTTAATTGTATATTTTGTCAAATGGAGTAATTTGATTTTTTTTTTTTTTCCTTCCCACTCCCCATCCTTGAACTCTTCCCTGCTGCAAACCTCTCCCTCTTCCCATTTTTTGGAATGTTTTAAGGTTTATGAAGAAGCTGGCTCAGACTTCCATCAAGTTGCCTATTTCAAGACAAGAATTGGATTAAGAAATGCTCTCAGAGAAGAAATCAGTGGCTCATCAGACAGGGAGGCTGTGCTCATTACTCTGAACAGACCCATTGTTTTTGCCCAGCCCGTGGCCTTTGACAGAGGTATTGTAGAGACAGTTGCTACAAATTTGTGTTCATACTGAGGAAGAGATTATTTTTTTTCCCCCAAGAGGCTAGAGTATTTAAGATTCAATATATTTCATGTTAAGTCAAAATGTTAAGTAGCTGAGAAAATTGGGGTATTTCCTCCATGCCAATAGATTGATAATTCTGTCATCAAACATCAAAAATTCCACATGTTGCGGTGATGAGTTTTCAGATGGTTTGGAGGAAGTTGCTGTTGTAAATCTTCACAGATAAATAACACTGAGAACAGCAGGACTTTCTGTATTTTAATGTATTAACTCTGTTGGTAAATGATCAGGTTTGTCCATCTTGTCCTTTGAAGCACAAGCCAAATCACTGCACCCTGAATGTGTGTGTGTCCATTGTTATACATTCTCTGACTTAAAGTAATGCAGGAGCTGTAAAAAGGGGAAAAAAAAGTATTTATTTAGTGAGTGTACATTATTTTTTTTAACGTGTTGATTTCAATTAAGCATTTTTGGTTTCCTCATCAAGCTGTGCTATTCTGGCTGAACTACAAGGCAGCGTATGACAACTGGAATGAACAGAGAATGGCTTTACATAAAGATATTCATATGGCCACGAAAGAAGTGGTGGATATGCTGCCTGGAATCCAGCAAACCTCTGCACAGGCCTTTGGGACCCTGTTCCTTCAGCTGACTGTCAATGACTTAGGAATTTGCCTGCCCATCACAAACACACCCCAGGTAAGCAAAAGCATGACTATTGGAAGGCTGTTAAAATACCAGTTTGTCTGCGGTGTGCATATGCAAGAACCAGGTGATGATACATGTTTCAAAAGAGGTCTAGTTTTATAAAAGGAAATATGTGGGCTTTTTGACAGGGAAACATAATTATAGATGTTCATATACAGAGCTAGAAATTAATCAGTCAACCTGTACACTTAAGATTGTACATAAATGTACATATCGAAATAAGCACCAAAAAAATCTCATGAAGATTAAAGCTACTTTTTGTCACTGTTCAGTCAAGTCATGTGTCATCTTTCTTGGAGAAAAGAATTGATCCTGGATTTGTGTTCTCTGGCCATGGGGCCATATGGATTGTAGCCCTTGATCAGACATGGATTTTTGTTCTTTTTCCAGATGAGCTTGGCTCCAGCTGCCCTAATAAATTTTTGATGTAGGTGTTGCATTTAGGAAACAGCAATGCAAGGCATTGTATGGGCAGAGGTGATGCTTTTGAAATTTCCTGTGGAAAAGGAAAAATACAAAGAGTTGATAGGGAAAGATAAATGGCATTCAGTAAATGTACAATATCACTTTTACATGGCACTGACCAGTAAATTCTCCCTGTGATTTTATTTTCCAGTCTAACCACTCTGCGGATCTTGACACTGGCTCTGCTTTAGTCCTGACTATTGAAAGCACACTCATCACTGCCTGCTCCTCAGAGTCTTTGGTTAGCAAAGGTCATTTTAAAAACTTCTGTATCCGCTTTGCTGATGGCTTTGAAACAAGTTGGNAGTTTATTCAACACATGTATATATTTATACATAATACGTATTTAGAATTTTGTATGTTACCAAGTAGATTCACTTTACTAAATAAGAAAAGTCCTTCAATGGGAATTAAAACTAGAACTCCTATCATTCTTTATTTATGACAGGCAGGAGACTGAGAGTGGGGTTGGGAAGGGCTGGTCTAAAGCAGCTTTGACTGGCTGCCTAATCAGTGTATTTGCTTTGTATGCTTCATGCAGGTGTTGTGCCAGATGGCACCTATGAAGTGTGTTCTAGGACAACGGGACAAGCTGCAGCAGGTAATGTGCTTGTTTTAATAAATCAATCAATAAGTAATAAATCCTACGTAAATAAAACACTCATAAAATCCGAAACTTAAGTTCTTTAACTGTGTTTTAATTTAATTGGTTGGAGAAGGGTCAGCAATAGTTGCCATAACAGTAATGTTGTCCCATTGCTTCCTGTCCTAGGGTCTGCTAAATCTTCCTCATGCTGAGGCTTTGCACCCTGAGCTGCCATCCCTCAGAAAAGGCTTCTGTTTTTCCCAAAGTCCCTCTCTGCCCAGTCTAAGTAGTCTGGACATTCTCCAGAGCACTCAAAAATAGGTGTCAGTCTCTGTATTGGTCATATTTCCATTTAGAAAGAAAACCAGTATCTTGTGTAGTTGTGCTTAGAGCAAGGTCTGTGTTTTGATGCTGAAAAGTGGCACTCAGAAAAATCCTGGGAACACAGGATATTCACTAGGCACACTACACATATAACATCTTCCAGCATCATTGTTCAAGACTTGAATAAATAGGTCAGCATTTGTACATGCAGAAAGACATGTTTTATGTTTCTTGCTGTTAGAAATTCTGTTTAGGAATAGTGTACTTGCCTGCATTTGTAAGAGCTGAAGCTTGAGATGCTCTCTCCTTACTATCAGCTTGGCTGAAGGGAATGTATTTTCCTTAGGTCTATCTGTGTTATATCACTTGTTAAAAAAAACAAAGCAAAACTAACTTTGTAGCTAATGAGTATTTCCAGCCAGTATTTCAGTTGTGGAATGTGTTTTTCTCAGAATGAGCAGAAAAGACAGTTCTTTGTAACTGACAAACACTGTCTTGGCTAATTAGTACATAATTCAGCTTGGGGGATTTTTCAAAAGAGGAAAAACTGTTTAAACTGTTTGTTGGTTTTTTTAACACAGAAAGTAGTAGTGCTGGAACCTGGACACTGAATGTGTTGTGGAAGATGTGTGGTATTGATGTCCACATGGATCCAAACATCGGGAAAAGACTGAATGCTTTGGGCAACACCCTCACAACATTGACAGGAGAGGAAGATATCGATGACATCGCTGACCTCAACTCTGTGAACATAGCTGACCTTTCAGATGAGGATGAAGTTGACACCATGTCTCCCACTATCCATGCAGTAAGTGAATCCACCAAAATGAGTGCTACTAATAGGAAAATCTTCTGTCAGTGGAGTGGTTTTAGTCTTGAGTCCAGCATGCGAGTCTTTATAGCTCATGCAAGTCTTGTTGCAAATCAAAAACGTTCGTGTGTGTGTTTTCTAACTCCGTATTTCAAAGGCAACAAGATCGTATTTCTACTGGTATAATGTGGAAATACTGATCTGGATTTGAAAACATGGAGGAGACACAGCACCTAACCTCAGGTAAATGAACTGTACAAGCTGTGGCTTTCTCCGAGGTTTTCTGTACAGGAGAGTAAGTTACTAACATGAACAAATTAGAAAAAAACCTACTTCTATGCAATATGCTGCTGACTTTGCTTTTTGGTTTTCTACAAAACCCATTTTAACAGCTGTTCCTTTAATGTCTCTTGCCTGACAGCAGTGGAAACATTATCCCAGCACACTAATGCTCCTGTTTGTTGTTCAGAAATCAGGTGGAGGTTCCTTGGGTGGAGATGCACGCAAGCTCACATTTGGGCAGCGGATTGTAAATCACCTGCTGGGTCTGAGCCCCCCAAGCCACCGATACTCTGTTCCTGTAGAATATCTCTTGGGCTCAGCGAAGCGGGATTTGCTCCAGCCTAGCAGAGCACATATGAAAGCAGGCAGATCCTGCTCGTGGGGACATGTATGTAGTAGTTACGGTGTGTCTAACTAAATGATGGGCTTTGGATCACTGGAAAAAATCCAATCAGCTGCCTATTCACATTAATTGATTCTTTTGCATGCACTAGTCCAAATTTGAAGGTGTGAAATTCACTTTGCCTATTGCCTAAATCGTACTGATGTCCAATTTTTGAGGAGGGCAATAATGAAATGTTTATTTTAAATAGGAGGTTGTTGATCACCGGCGGCAGGGAGCTTCCAGTATCCCAGCAGGAGATCAGCGATCAAGGAAATTTATGAAACGTTTAGTTGATATTAGAGAGCTCAATGAGCAAGCAAAAGTCATTGATGACTTAAAGTAAGTGGGATTTGCTTCATGTTCTTATCATACATGCTGTGACACTGTTATGGTTAAGTGCAAATCGTTGCCTTTCTTTAAAAATAAAAAATTGTCCTTTTGGATTCCAAAAGCAAAATCTGTATACGCAAGTACTCTGTGAAATCTCTCTGGTTGTTCCATAAGTGTCCAATTAGTCTGTATTTTTCTGACTCTGCATTTTAATGACTGATTATAATCCTTTTTCCTATTGATTCAAAATCATAGTTCCATCTTGATTTGTTATGCTGATTACTTTAGCAAAATATATTACTTTGAAACTGTAATAAGCTTAGGAAGAAGAAGAAAAATATTTAAATTGACTTTTTTTTGCATCTTGTACATGATGTTTTCAAGATAAAACTTGACAACTTCCTTGTACTGTACTTGAGAAAACCCTTAAGAAAAAACTATTTCAAATTTCACAAATTTCATCTGAATTTCTGTGTATTTTATTAGTAGTATTTGCAAACATGGTTCGTTTGGCTTGTTTGGGCTTTTTTTTCCCCTTTTCCCAAAGACAGACTTACTATAAATGGATCTGTCTGGGATGGGAATACAGAGGTTGGTAATTATGTGTTAAATAATGAAGAGGGATACACATTTTACTGTTTGTACTTAAAATGAAATGGCTGTCACCATTCAGAGGGCAGTTTTATCTGAACTTTGGATTTTAGCTTAAATGTTTGTTCTAGTATCTCTGCAGCTGTATTTGGCACTGGTCCTAAGTATTGGGACAAGGGAGAAAATGGGATAATTCCCAGGGAAAGCATTCTTACAACACAGGTTTTTGAAATGGTGGAAATAATATCTGTAAGATAACTCAACCATGCTTTATCTCCAGGAAATTAGGTGCAAGTGAAGGGACCATAAACCAAGAGATTCAGCGCTATCAGCAGCTGGAGTCGGTGGCTGTGAACGACATCCGCAGGGACGTCCGCAAAAAGCTCCGTAGATCCAGCATGAGGGTGAGCAGGATTAAGCTGCTTTGAGGATATTGTAGCACTTGTGTCCCAAAAGCCCTTTTACTTTGCTGGCACTCCCACGTGCCATAGCATTTTAGCTTGCCAGAGTTTTTTCTCTGTGTTCTCAGTCGTGGCATTTCAATACTATTTCTGGTTTAGGCGGCCTCCTTGAAAGACAAGTGGGGTCTGAGCTACAAACCCAGCTACAGCCGATCCAAGAGCATTTCGGCATCAGGGAGGCCACCTCTGAAGAGAATGGACAGAACAAGGTGAGCCTCTGGGAATCTGGGATCTGTGGTAGCAGCAGCAGCACGTGGAACAGGGGAAATGTTGGGCTTCGGCCTGAAGAGTCCTTTTACTGCAGGCAGCAGCTGTTTGTGGTGGAACTGGATAGGAGGAGGTCATTTTGGAAGACAGGAATGTTCTAAAAAGCATTTTTCTCATCTTTTTTTGAAACCTTTGAGAAGATTCCACTTCTACAACAACTTGGGGTTTTCTACAGAATCCTGCTTTCAAAACATACTGAAGAAATGTATATAAGGAAAAATGGCATAGTGTAATAACCTTGTTTTCTACACCTGATTTACAAACATCTGCCTTTTAAAAGGGCTGTTGTAATGAGAAGAAGAAAGGGAGATGCTTTTTTGTGCATGAATAATTGTGCCATGCAGTAGATTACAAATAGCTTATTTTTCTGCTGCATGTTGGCTCAGGATTGAAAAGCTTGCATAGAGAAATTAGCAGAGATGGAATACTGGCCAAGAGAAGTGCAGCTTCATTCTCTTTCTTCTCCCCCTCCTTCCTTTTCATGTACCCAGGTGCTTCAATTACGATTTTATATATTCTTCCCTAACAAAATGATAAGTATGACCTTATATTTGTCTAGTTAAATGTTTGCCTGACCCTAAAATCCTGTAGTACAACTCAAGAAGCTGTTTTGGTTTTGTTTGGCTCACAGCTCTCGACTGGGAGACAGTGAAGACCTCCCAGATATCCGTGTGGATGCTGCATCCCCTGGGCCAAGAGTAACCTTCAACATACAAGATTCTGTAAGAATTACTTTATATGCCATATAATTGTATTTTCTGTGCCATTTAGTCACAAGTTCATGAGTTAATTATATCTAGGCACTCTTAGTGACGCAAAACCAGGCAAACCTGAATTGTGTGTCTGCTTCTGTTAGTGTTTGCCTCAAGTTGCCTCAGATTGTTTTTGGAAGATAGACTTGTTTTGTTAGAAGACAGATGTATTTTGGTTTCTTAGCGCAGAAATTAACTGAATCATGAGAGAAAAATATTTTTAGATGGCTTGATTTATTTTTTAGGCTCACACAGTAGTAATTTTCTTGGAATTTTGTCAGAAGTGTGCAAAAAATCACCTAGGTTTTTTGGTGTTTGAATATATTTAGAGTTTTGGAAATGGGTATTAGTCAGTTTGCTGTAGCTCTACAGGTTTATCCTCAGTGTTTGAAATGGATTGTTGAATTGGTTTTGGGGTTTTTTTTGGTTGTTTCTGTTTGTTTGGTTTTTTTCTTTTTTTTTTTGTTGCTATGTTTTCTCATTTTTAAAATGTTGGTTTTGTGTGGCTGAGATTGTAATTGTTTTAATTTCTAATTTTTTTTTCATTTCTGTTAAGTTGAATCAAACAGCTTTGGGGATTGCACAACAATCCAGCTGTCCAGGGGAAGGGTATTTTCAGGTATTTCTGAGCAGAAACAAGCATTCTTTGCCAGAGAACTAATTTATCTCATAGGGAGCTGCTTTTCAATATTTCATCTCTTTTGCACTCAGCTAAACAGAATGTATATCAAGCTTGAAAATATTTAAATACTTAAACTAAGCAGAGGAACATGATTTATTGTTGATGAAAAACAATCTAAGTGCTTCTACACCCTTATGTAGACCTAAAACCTCTTGTGAATTGAATTACTGGGGTTTTGCTTAAAGACTGAGCAAGGCTGATGTAAAGTGACCCAAGTCTAGCCTTGAAATGTGCTTTAGAGGATGATTTTAGTGTGTGCCTTCACCTGTTACACTGTGTTCCAATGCAACAGCAATCAACCACAGCACAGAATAATTACCAGGTGGGAGGACATTTTCTCACACTCATTTCTGGTGAAATTCTTTATTTAATACAGATGAAATAATAGCAAGTAGGGAATGTTCCCAAATTTAATATCCTGAGAAAAAATGGAGTTTTTTAACTGCTTTCAAAAACATGTTTAGGGAAAACAGTAGAGTATTTTTCTTAAAAAAAAAAATTAATCAAGCAAACCCAAAACTCAAAACAAATCAGGAAAGGCAAAACTAGACAAACAAAAATAAAAACAAAGTGAAGAGACAGTAATGTACTTTTTCTCCCTTCTAACTCTCCTCATGCTCCCAGGAAATAAATTCCTATTTCTGAGAGAATGATGAAAATGACACCTAGGAATGTGCTTTGCACATTTAAATATGTTCACATTTAAAAGCTATCCTACCTATTGTTGTTGTTACGTAGAAGCCCAGTTAGGTTAGGTTCTGATGGCATAGCAAAATGCTATCAAACACTTAGAGGTATCAAATGTTGAATATTTTTTTAAAAAATGTATTTTCCTGACATCATAATGCCAGTTGTTCAGCAGAGCTCTAATTTGAATTTGCAAACAGCTGTGTAGCTCTACAGTAACACTGTGTAGGAAGTGCTGGTGTTTCAGCGCTTGTAGATGCTTTTCACGGGCATTTTAAGAATTTAATGTTGGAAAATCGCTTGTGGAATGATTTCTGTGAGAAGCAGGAGGCTCCTTTAGGACATTTGGTTCCGTGCTCGGGCCAGGGTGCCCAGGGGCAGTGCCGTACATTCTGTGTAGTGCCCTGCATGCCCTCACTAACGCTTCCTGCAAGTCGTGGGCACTTGGGCTGCCTTCTGTCCTCTTCTTTCAAAATAGTTCTTAAATTTATAATGAAATGTTTCCTTTCCTTCTAAATTGGTGAGAGCGCGATGCGTCTTTATCTACCAGGCTGAGCTCAATCACTAGGCAATGGCAAAGGTCTCCCCATCAAGCTTTCATTCCTTTCTTTTTCATAATCCCTCCTGCAATTCCTTTACCTGCTATCTCCTTGCTATGAGGACCTCAGAAGTGAGAGTTTCTCATAGCACTCTTGCTTCTTTATTTCCAGATCTATCTGCTGCATTCTCGGTGGAAATCATATCTGTGGAAATTTACTATCTTTTTGTCTTTTCACAATCAGTTTCCAGAGGAGACAGAAATGGACCTTTTGTCCGTAACTATTGATGGTCCCTCCCATTACTCATCTACTAGTGAAGGCTCATGCTCGGTATTTGGTTCACCCAAAACTCCAGTAGTCTTCTCACCCGGCATTCCCTTCCAGCCTGAAGAAGGACGCCGGGATGACAGCTTATCCTCCAGCAGTGAGGACTCGGAGAAGGAGGATGACCATGAAAGGGAGAGGGCGTATTTTTATAGGAAACCACCGTAAGTAACGGCCCTGAGGAACAACACGGAAATGAAGAAGATACCTGAATATACTGTCAATGCTTTCAGTACTCTCAAACTTGAAATACTGAATTTAAAGCTACAAATTCTGTTGCCGATGAAGTATTGAATTTTGCCTCAAGAGTGTGTGTGGAAGGGAGGGGAGGTTGTGTCCAGCAGAGGTGACTGTGTGAGAGGGATGGATTCTGATCAGAAAAGGAGGCAACTGTTAGAAATTTCAGGACTTGGAACAGAATAAAAGAACTTGGAAAGTGAGGTTTTTGAGGCACAGAACAGGGTTTAGTTCCACAAACTGAATGTAAAATATCCACAAACTGTGGATACTTACAAATACAAAATTTATCTTGTATATATATTTTTGTTCTTTTTTTTATTGAGAATCTAAGAAAGGCTTAGCTTTTTGTAATGCCCTATGTTAAGAAATGTAATGTTTTAATGCAAGATGGGTCAGTGTACTGCTGCATATCAGATAAGGCCTTTTCCAAAGAAGTTTTTATAAGATGATACACTGAGTGTGGGCAGAGTTTGGGAATGCCTTGTAGCCCCTGCTGAGGTAAATGTCCTGCTGATACCTGTCCCCCACCTGTGCCTGTGCAGGAGCACCTCTCGCAAGAAAGCCACAGGCTTTGCTGCTGTGCACCAGCTGTTCACCGAGCGCTGGCCAACAACGCCCACCAACAGGAGTGTCACTGGCACCACCACGGAGAGAAACATTGACTTTGAGCTTGATATCAGGGTGGAAATTGATTGTGGGAAGTGTGTGCTGCACCCCACGATGCTCCAGCAAGAGCACGACGATATCAGTTTGCGCAGGTAAGAAATGCCTGCATTAGTTCGTTAACAGCACTCCATTTGTAGCAATTATCACTGCTTAGTAACAGCACCCTAAGCTGCAGTTGTTCTGGCCCAGTGTGACACAGGAAATCACTTAAATAACATGAGTATATTTACTTTAGGAGCTATGATCGGAGTTCCAGGAGTTTGGATCAAGAGTCTCCTTCAAAAAAGAAGAAATTTCAAACTAATTACGCATCAACTACTCACTTACTGGCTGGCAAGAAAGTGCCATCATCTCTACAGACAAAATCCAGTGATGTGGAAACAACAGTGTTTTATATTCCTGGGGTGGATGTTAAGGTAAAATGAAGGGATAACTCAGCAGGGAGGCAGCGACGATGTTTTCCTGAACACTGTCAAACTGCACACACCCTTGGTTTTTTAATCATTGTTTCTATATCCTAGCAAAAAAAAGGTCTCAACAGAAATGTCCTTGTATTTTGTGATTTGAAGTCCTAATGGAGTATGAACAGGGAAAAATCTGCCCTGCTGAAGGAAAACTTCATGCAATTCAGTTGAGGCAATGCCATAAATCAAATGCTCCTCACTTGACACAGCTTGGCTTTTCTCATCTTTCGATGTGGAAGGACTAAGTGTGTCCATTTCCAGTATTCCAGGCTGTCTTCAGGGATAACAGTTATACCTCAGGTCCAGCCTGTTGCTTTTAGTCAGATTCAGGGATAACTAAACATTCTCTACAGCTTTTGTTATGTTCTGTGTTTTTATGTGCACACAGAGGAGGTGTGAACTCTTGGAATATCTTATTTTGCTTTTCTATGCCAGTTTCTGTATGCCTGTGCTTAGTGGTGGAACAGTTCCACCACACATTAAGACAGAAAGAAGGCTGTGTGCAGAGGTGGCACAAGATGCATGTGATGTAACAGAGAGAAACAAGCTTTAGACAGTGTTCCTAAATAATTAATTTCCTCTGTTTCTCTGTGTTTCATTGGGTTTTTTTTAACAGTTTATTAATTTATCTATTTTTTTGTAGTAAGTTTTCAGTTCTTTATATATGTAGAACATGAATTGGAATGTAATGTATCTTACAATGAGATTTCTGGAAATAATGAGAAGAAATAAATTTTGAAGGGAAGGGATGACACCAAATGGCTGTATAGAAATTGAGTTCTTCATGTGAAGTAACTTGATCTTGCTTTGCTTTCCAGTTGCACTACAACTCCAAGACTCTAAAGACTGAGTCGCCAAACACTTCCCGAGGATCCTCTTTGCCACGCACCCTTTCCAAAGAGTCCAAGCTGTATGGTATGAAAGACACTGCCACATCTCCTCCTCTATCTAGCACTATCCACAGCAAGACTAACACCTTACTTCCTCCCCAGCCCCCACCCATCCCATCAGGTACTTATAGACAAACTTTCTGAACCTTTCATGGATATATTTTTCCTTGGTGGAATCTACTGCCTTTAGATCTGGCCGCACCTTACCTGGAGCACTGTATTTATCCAGTGTCAACTTCGGCTGCAGAAACCTGACCCCAGAAGCAAGAATGCAGTTCATAAAGCTGCATTTTTAGACATTGTTTGCCAAACCAATCTCAGTAATATTTCTGTCATAGTCACCACATCCCAGTGTTTGGCTGTCACTGCCTTCTCCCAGTTTTCGTTTCACAAAAGAATGTTGGAGAGCAAAGTGTAAATATCTGTAAATATCTCACGTTGCAGGCCTTTAAATAGCCATGATTTGGAGTAACGTGAGTTCTAATATGAGCTTTGTTTTGCCTCTGATGATTCCTGTTTTCAAGCAGGAGGCTGTTGTTACCTCCTGCCAGATCCAGAGGCATGTAGATTGCACCTCCAATTTCTGAGACATTCACTCTTCTCTCCTTTGGCATTTAAATACTGCTTTAAACACAAAGCTGAAGTTTTGTCAGAATTTGATCACCAGGCAAAATTAATAACTGAAAGTTGTGCTTGTGGGTTTTGCCTTACAAAATCACCAGAGATGCTGGGAGAGAACAGTGAAATGGGGATACCTTCCTCAATTCTCCATGCTGTTGAACCATTAGCTCTTACTCCTTTAGGTGGCCATCCTCTTTATGATTACCAGACCTTGTGTAGTGGTTTATGCTCCTTCTCTTCACTTTTGTTCTCTACTCTCCTATCTTCTTTCTAATCTTTGCCTTTAAATTCTTACCACATCACGTCCAGGTACTGAGTCTTGCGTAAGCTCTACATTTGGTGTGGAAATTGCACTTGTATGATAATATAAATGCCTCCCCAGACTAGAGATGGGATTGTAATTGCTTTATTTCTTTATGCATTTTACTTCTATAAGTATTTATGGTTTTGAAACACATTTATTGTTGTTTATACTACTTTTTTATAATAGTACTTTTCCTCTGGAAACCATTCCTCTGGAATGGACACCACCTTGTCATATTCTCTTTGGTTTCCAGTAAAAGTAGGATGGGACAATGTTGGTTTAGAATCTTTAGTTATTCTTTGCATAAATATAGGAGGACTTGCCATTTAGAGTTTTAATTTTTTTGATGTGTTTATTTAAACTGACATTCTTTCCAGACTCGTGCATTTATTTTTCCTAATACCACTTTCATTTCCAGTCAGCTGTGGTTACTTTGCTCTGGGTATTTGGAGAAGAACTGTGTGTGTTTGCTTTCAGTGCTATTTTCTAAAAAGTGAGGTGGAGACAATGACAACAGGGTGCTTGGTCAAGAGCATGAGCAATGGAATTACTACAATTAAGCCTTACAGACTAATGGTTGTTGTTTGCAGTTTATAAGTGAAAACGACTTAATTTTTTTAGCAGACCTGATTTATGTCTCATCAGATGACAAAGAAAATTAAAGGGCACAGCTTGATAAGTTATGAAGTGTCTTCTAATGTTTATCTGTTCTGCTCAGTGGTATTACCTTAGACAAATATATCTTTTCAATGTTGCAGCCAAAGGGAAAGGAAGTGGTGGAGTGAAAACTGCTAAACTCTATGCGTGGGTTGCGCTACAGTCCCTGCCAGAGGAGATGGTGATCAGCCCCTGCCTCCTGGACTTCCTGGAGAAAGCCCTTGAAACCATTCCCATCACACCCATTGAAAGGAATTACACAGGTCAGTTGCATAGTCGTATTCTGGCATTCTGTGCTTTTTTGGTATTGAGCTGCTTCTCCCTTCAAATTGCACTTTCTAATGAGTTCTTGTACTTGTTAAAAGCTGTTAGTTCCCAGGATGAAGACATGGGACAGTTTGATATACAAGATCCCTTAGAAGAGTCCACAACATCCTTGGTGTCATCCTCAACATCAGCATATTCCTCCTTCCCTGTAGATGTGGTGGTTTATGTACGAGTCCAGGTGAGCTTTTAACGCAACGTTCAGGGTAGTAACTTACTTTAGTCACTGTCTTTTGAACAATCCATGCTTCTAAGTGCTTTTCAAAAAATAAAACTCTTTTCAAGTGTCCCTTCTGAATGCTTTATTTTTTTTCTGTCTGTCAGCCCTCTCAAATCAAGTTCAGCTGCTTGCCAGTATCCAGGGTCGAATGTATGCTGAAATTGCCTTCCCTGGATCTTGTTTTCTCTTCCAACCGAGGAGAACTGGAAACTTTAGGCACCACATACCCATCAGAAAGTGTGTCCATTGGTGGCAGTACTTCACAGAGTAGCTCAAAGAATTCAGCTAGTAAATCTGGAGCACCAGGTAATACGCATGTGAATGTTGATTCTAGACACAGAATATTTAAGCTACTTTGCTGCTAGAGGGCATAATTTGAAGTGCATTTGGTCTCTTTAATGCTGCTGTTAATATTAAGTACTATTTCATGTTTGAAAATGCTTTCAAAATCTGATTTTTGCCCCAAAAAATGACTCCAGGTTCATCGCCTGGCCTTGGCAGCCCTCTGGGCAGGACGAGGCACAGCAGCAGTCAGTCAGATCTGACGACTTCCAGCAGCAGCTCTTCAGGCCTGAGCTTTACTGCCTGCATGTCCGACTTCTCCCTTTACGTGTTCCATCCCTATGGAGCTGGAAAACAGAAATCAGCTGTTACTGTGCTGACCCCTGGATCGGGAGCCTTAGGTACGGAACGAGGTTTTGTTCGCTTCTATGAACATTATTCAAGTGTGGCATGGGCTTCTGAACTGCAGATTTGAAAGGATCACAGAAGATGAAAATGTTTACTTCCTGCTTCTAGGGAACGTGGATGAGGAGCCAACTTCGGTCACTGGCCGGAAGGATTCCTTGAGCATCAACCTGGAGTTTGTGAAAGTCAGCCTGTCACGGATCAGGCGTTCAGGGGGCTCCTCCTTTTTTGAGAGTCAGTCTGCAAGCAAAGCTACCAGCAAGATAGACACCACATTGATCAACATATCTGGTAAATGCTTCTTTCATTTCAATCCCAGCTCATCAGAGAACTGCTGTTCCAGTGATGGACTTTACTCTTGGCAGCTTGTTTTTTTTTAAAGATCTGTGTACTTTTTTTCTGCCCCTGCACACGGGATCCTGTCCTACTGGGCAAACAGCAGAATGGCTGTGATTAATCTGCCATTAAAATCCTCCCATGAGGAGTCTGAGGCACATCCAACACAAGCAGGACTCAACGTACTCTGTGTTCTTGGGTTCCATCTTGCCTTTATGAAATGCATTTGTTTCTAATATTTGGACTCGGAGAAACAGCAGCACCTGAGGAAAACTATTTTTTCATGACAGCAGAGACAGTACTGCTAGGTGAAGGAGAATTTGACTTGGTTACCAAAACCTGTTATTACTAGGAATTTACAGCCACGTGGATGTGCTTTTTCTTTTTCAGCTGTCTGTGACATAGGATCTGCTTCTTTCAAATACGACATGCGCCGCCTCAGTGAGATCCTGGCCTTTCCCAGGGCTTGGTACAGGAGAAGCATTGCTAGGAGGCTTTTCCTGGGTGATCAGACAATAAATCTGCCAGGTAGGAGACTGCTGCTTATCACTAAAACACTTGTTACCCAGAGGGTTATCGTAGGAATTTTATAAGCATTTATTACCTGTGTCATATTACATCATTCAACAGATGTAAATGTATTATGATTTACTCCATATGCAGTCATACAGAAATGTTTAATAGGAAATCCTAGAAGGAAGAAGTGAAAAATTGCTGATGTAGGTCACTGAATAATTTAAGGAGCGTATTCCAAGGCCGGATTGGATGGGGCCCTGAGCAACCCAATCGAATAAATGGCATCCCTGCCCATGGCAGGGTTAGAACCACATATTTAAGGTCCCTTCCCTAGCCATCCTATAGTTCTGTGTTATATTAATGAGAACAACAGAAAAATTTTAGTTACGTTAAATAAAATACGTTTGGACACTCTCCCAGTACTTCTTAGTATACGGGAGGATATGGATAGACATAAATGAAAAAGTTTTTCTATGTTTCCTATGCTGCTTTTTCTCCAGCAGCATCGGGCCCTGGAACACCAGATTCAATTGAAGGGGTGAGCCAGCACCTTTCTCCTGAATCCTCAAGGAAAGCATACTGTAGGACGTGGGAGCAGCCCAGCCAGTCTGCTTCCTTCACTCACATGGCACAGTCTCCCAATGTTTTCAGTGAGCACAGTGCCAGCAGCAGTATGTCACCTGGGACAGCATCTCACAGCCTGAAGTCTCCAGCTGTCACAAGATCCAGGAGCGTGTCTGACTCCTCAGTGCCTCAGAGAGGTGAGTAGATAATGACTTTTAAATTTTTTTTTTAAAGTATTTCCATCAGTTGTATGAAAGAAGTATGTCATCACTGCTTTGAAAATATTCTTTTCCACAGTGCCTGGCACTGGAGAGTCAGTGTCTTAGAGAAGGGAAAATGTCTGAAATGCATGAATGAAAGTTGTTAGCATATTTTCCGTAAAATTGCACTGTCTGTGTCTGTACACTGAGTCAATTTCTGTGACAGCTAAAGCAATGCGTATTGCAAACCCTCTAGTTCTCACTTATCTTCTCCCATGGTTTTGTGCTCTTTAAATATTGTGGTCGTCAGTCCTTTTGTAATATTCACAATGGATATACTCTGCCAGTTTTTCCTAGCATGTGGAATAATTCAAATTTTGCTCTACTTTTTTTGTTTGTTTGTTTAGATACGCTCTCAAAAACATCCACTCCATTTAATAAGTCAAATAAAGCTGGAAGCCAGCAAGGGACGCCGTGGGAAACACTGGTTGTGTTTGCTATGAACCTAAAACAATTAAATGTGCAGATGAATATGAGCAACGTAATGGGCAATACCACGTAAGTGTAAAACAAGATCAAGCACGTTTTAACAGGTGGTGGTGTTTTGGGGGCAGAGAACCAGTTTTTTCTCCACAGACTGTTAACAGCCTGTTGTCTTTTAGCTTCAAAATCCTACCTTTTTCAGTTTTGAACTGAGAATCCCCTCATGAATACTGTAGTTGCTTAATCCTGAAGTCACTTAATTGCTTAATCTTGAAGTCACATATGCCTAAACCACATTGTTAACTGCTTTCCAGTAGATAATATTCAGTTTCTCTTTCAACAGCCTGGAAAGTTGTTTTCTGTTTTCACCTCTGTTCTAGGTGGACCACCAGTGGTTTGAAAAGTCAGGGCCGCCTGTCTGTGGGAAGTAGCAGAGATCGGGAAATCAGCATGTCTGTGGGCTTGGGAAGATCCCAGCTGGACTCCAGAGGGGGAGTTGTTGGAGGTACCATAGATGTTAACACCCTGGAGATGGTGGGTAAGTTGGAAAGCCTCCTGCTGTTAGCATATGCTCCAGTTAATAAAGGTGATATCACCGGAAAAACTGATTTTCATCTCTTTAATCCTGTATTTCTATATTGCTTTGGTTCCATTTCAGCTCATATTTCTGAACACCCAAACCAACAGCCCAATCATAAAATTGAAATTACTATGGGTTCTACTGAAGCACGTGTTGATTATATGGGATCCAGTATCCTGATGGGAATCTTCAGTAATGCTGATCTTAAACTGCAGGATGAATGGAAAATTAATCTGTATAATAACCTGGATTCAAGCATGACTGATAAAAGGTAATAATATTTCCTGTGTATAAAATGTACGATGCTTGATAATGTCAAATGTCTTCTGTCCAGTGGTGCTAACCAGAAGCGTAAATGTCTGCTAGAATGCAAAGGGTTCATTGTTTGGTTGTAGGGTTTTTTTAAAATTGTCAGTAGGAAATATATTAACTGCTATTTTTCTTGCTATTTTTAATATCTAGTGAGATATTTGTCCATGGGGACTTGAAATGGGATATCTTCCAAGTGATGATTTCAAGGTCGACTACGCCAGACCTGATAAAAATAGGAATGAAACTCCAGGAGTTCTTCACTCAGCAGTTTGATACAAGCAAGCGAGCTCTGTCCACCTGGGGGCCTGTCCCTTATCTCCCTCCCAAGACAATGGCAAACAACTTAGAGAGGAGCTCACACGAGCAATGTAAGCGCTACCAAAACATAATGTCATTCCCAATTAGGATGTCTTAATTGCAGAAATTACCAGAGAAAGAGCGTCAGTGAGATAGATCAGAAAATATCACTCATAATTCTGTGTTTTACTAAAAATATAAATATGGCAGCAGTGTTTTCCCACATCTTGCCTGAAGTTTGTTGCTCATGTCTGTTTTGCAGTGTTGGATGCAGCCCATCATCGCCACTGGCCAGGAGTTCTGAAGGTGGTATCTGGGTGCCACATATCCCTGTTCCAGATGCCACTGCCAGAAGATGGGATGCAGTTCGGAGGATCCATGAGCCTGCACGGGAACCATATGACCCTGGCTTGTTTCCATGGACCTAATTTCCGCTCAAAATCATGGGCCTTATTTCACCTCGAAGAACCCAATATTGCATTTTGGACAGAAGCCCAGAAAGTTTTGGAAGATGGTAATTTAAACTATTTACTCATTTCTCTAAACTTCTTCAGATGAGTTTTTAAGAATGTATTATTATGTAAGAAGAAATCAAAGAAAAATTTATTTTCTTTGTCTGAATCAAGATTATTTCCCAAAAATATACCACTTATCTAAAAATAATCTGTTCTCTCCATATCTTTACCACAGTTTGCTCTACTGTGTGGAATAATGCAAAGTACATTTCCAAATGTACCGGATATGTCCCTGATAATAAACCTACCAAGGGGATTGCCTGGCTTTTTAATTGTGTGTGTGTTTGTGTAGTCTTTTCTAGCTGTATGATGAATTTTGGTGATCTTATTGCTTATATTTGTCGTAATATTGAGAAGTTTTATTATCTGTTGCTACTGAGGATTTAATTTCTGTTGTTTGCAAGCTTTATACCAGGTTTTATTCCACTGGCACATTAATTATTCATGTTAAATACTTGCAGGAGAGTGAGAGAAAATTCCACTACCCTCACTAAGCTGCTTTTACTTTTTTTTTTCCCTCTCCCACCCCCACGCTGCCCACACCTTCAATGCAGGTACCAGTGAACACTCCACGTACATTGTGCAAACCCTGGATTTTCATCTGGGCCATAACACCATGGTCACCAAGCCCTGTGGGGCCCTGGAAAGCCCCATGGCCACGATCACAAAGATAACGCGGCGCCGCCACGAAAATCCCCCCCACGGAGTTGCCAGCGTGAAGGAGTGGTTCAATTACGTGACAGCCACGAGAAATGAAGGTTAGAGTCAGGTTCATTCAGTCGGGGCATTGATCTGTTTGCACATGGAGCTGTTGAAAAGCTGCTAAATCTCAAGTGTATAAACCACAAATCTGATTGACCTTTTCTAGCCGCTCTTTTGGGAGCAGAATAAAAAGATAAAATCTTCTCAATAATCATGCAGCAGGTGTTTTACAAATGACTGTTCTTAGCCTCTTTTGCCTTGTCACAATTTAATATTTCCCATTGTTCCTGTAGAGTTGAACCTGCTTCGGAATGTCGATGCCAACAACCCAGAGAGCAGCACAACAGTGAAAAGCTCAAGCTTGTTAAGTGGCTTCAGGGGTGGCTCCAGTTACAACCACGAAACTGAAACCATCTTTGCATTGCCAAGGATGCAGCTGGATTTTAAATCTATTCATGTTCAAGAGCCTCAAGAGCCTTCATTACAAGGTGCAATAAAAGATAATTTGTTTTTTTCCTGGTCAAAAACTATTTCTCACAAATTAGGAGTTAAAGGCAAAGGTAGCGTGCTGATAAAAAGATTTAATCTGAGAATTGCCGCAGATCTGCAAGAAAAGATAACATTTTGTAGTAAAATGTAGAGGGAATTACTTTGAGATGGTGAAGATCTAGTGCAGAGACTGGTCGCTGTAGAAAAAAGCTAAGAGAAATTAATATGAACATTTCAGCTACGTTGGCTATTCTCATAGGGTTGGTTTTCTTATGTTTATTAATATGTTAACTGTGGTCCTTCCTCTCAAGAGTTGCTGGTTCAATGAAAGAAACATTATTTTCAAATGATTTGCATTCAAATTCTATGTACTTTTAGATTTACTGTATGTACTTGTAAGTGTATTGATACTATTTTTATCTGACTGCAGATACAAGTGTTAAACCAAAGGTGGAATGCAGTGTAGTAACTGAATTTACAGACCACATCTGCGTGACTATGGATGCTGAACTGATCATGTTTCTGCATGACTTGGTGTCTGCTTATCTAAAAGAAAAAGAAAAAGGTGAGTTGTTGTTCATTAAGTTAACACTTGTCTGACAATCTGCAGTTGTCAGATTATTTGACAGTAAATATACTCCAAGCTGTGATCTTGCTCCTACTTTGACACCTGGTGTTTAACTTTTTCTTCGTAAGATGGTATAGGCAGATGAAAACTGGTTTAGGAAGCTTTATTATTGTTACTGCAATCCTTTCATCAGTGGAGTCCTTTCAAGACAGGCATTTTTCTGATTTCAGACTGATTTACTTTTCTACATGAGTATGTTCAGTTGCAGCATTCAAGCTTGGCATGTCATTCTTAAGCAATATGTGGTCTTTTGCAGAAAATCTGTAAAACTGAAACACGAGGTGGTTCTCTTCTTGTTGAGACTTGTGCTTTTATTTTATCTAAATTGTGTACAAGAAGAATCCAGGTGAGCTGCTCACGACTGACTGGTGTTTTTCCTCTCTCCCCTTTGCAGCAATTTTTCCTCCTCGCATTTTGGCTGCTCGTCCAGGGCAGAAGAACTCTGTGGGTGTCCTGGAGGACAGCTCCACTGACAAAGAGGCAGAGGAAAGCATTACCTACACTACAGTTGACTGGAGGGAGTTTATGTGCAATACCTGGCATTTGGAACCCACGCTCAGGTAAGAAGCACCTTTACCTGCAGTCTCTTTGGCTATGCATTAACTTCTGGGTTAGAATTTATGCAGATTGAAGGCACTGTTGGAGGCTCTTCTGAATTAGGATACAGTAAACTTAAACTCATTAATTTCAGTCAGGTTTTTCACCTCCTTAAACAGCCTCTTCCTTTGAGAGGATGTTCCATTGATCATCTTGAGCCTATCTTGTCTAAATCAAGTTTGAAACAATGCCTGTTAGATTTAAGTTGGTCACAAGTAACACTGGGGAAAATGGATTTTTGTATGTACAAATGCCTGTTTGCTATATTTATGTATTTGAGACTGAGTCTTCTATTTATTGCTTTTTTAGATTAATATCCTGGACTGGGAGAAAAATTGACCCTGTTGGTGTTGACTACATCCTCCAAAAGCTGGGCTTTCACCATGCAAGGACTACTATCCCTAAGTGGCTGCAGCGTGGTGTCATGGATCCTTTGGACAAAGTTTTGTCAGTCCTTATCAAGAAACTTGGTACTGCACTACAGGATGAAAAGGAAAAGAAAGGAAAAGACAAAGAAGAATATTAAAAGTACAATGTGACAACCCTAACTCCATTTGATTTTATCAAAGTGTTTTATTATATTTTAAGAACTTAAATATGGTTTAAAGAGAAACCTAACAGCTTTTTGCTACTCTATTTAAAACTTACATTGTGAGTAACTGTTTACTGTGGTACTTGATACCATTCTGTATTTGAAGTTATTGCATGATAATGATGATGATGACCAATGTATATTCTGTGAAGGAATAGCTGGAACACTGTAAATCTGCTCCTCAGCGTCCATTTTATGATGTGCAATATGATCCTGCATCTTTACAATACTTGCAGATTAACTGTGAATTTTCTTAAAATTTTACTTGCCATAACACAAACCCCTTGTTGATGTGACCAGTAATTGATTTGTCAATGTAGACTGGTGTAAATTATATATATATATATATATAACTTATGAAACTGTGATTGCCTTAGTGCTAAAAATCATGAAGTTTATTACACTTGTAATAAAATTTAACTACTGTACAGGAACCTTTTCTGTATTAATCAAGGAAGCTGAACAACACAAGAAGAGAGTGCGTTAAGTGTAACTTTGCGGAGTGTGATTTAAATGAGGTAAAGCCCGGAGGCCGGGCGCCAGGAGCTCGGGAAGCAGCCGCAAGGCGGGAAGCGCGGCCCCGACCGCAAGCGGGGACGCGGCGCTTTCGCTGGGATCGGGGAAGCGGCTGCTCCCGCTCCCTGACGGCTGTGGTGGCTTCGGGGGCCGCCCTTGCCCGCCGGGAGCGGCCCGAGAAGGCGAGCAGGGGGCCGGGAAGGCGAGCCAGGTGCTTAGGAAGCGCTATTAAAGCCGAACAGGCAGCACCGGGGGAAAAGCGGGCGGCGACCCCGCTCCCTCAGCTCCTCCCTCAGGCACAGCTGCGGCTTCGCGCCTCGGCCGCGCCCCTCACGAAATGGCGGGAAGGGCTGTGTGGGGCCGCCCCCGGCTCTGAAGGCCCGGCGGGCAGAGGCGTGAGGGCTCCTCGGCTCTCGGAGCCCATCCCCTCAGGGCGTGAGGGCTCCTCGGCTCTCGGGGCCCATCGCCTCAGGGCGGCTGGCACCTCTCCGGAACCTCCACCCTCTCCGCCTCAGGCGTGCTCCGCCTGCCGCGGGGTGCGAGCGCTGAGGGAGCTTCCACAGCAGGACGAGGGCGGCAGGTGCAGGTCCCTAACCTCTTCAACTCCACAGCCGGGGAAACTCGTCCTGGAAACTTGAGAGGGATCAGCCTTGCTGCTTTAGTTCGCCTCATTCCCTCAAGAGCGGCTTGAGGAGTCGGTGTGCCCTTCGAGGGGGTGGCGAGGCGAGGGGCAGAGCCGCGTTACGCGTGAGGGAGGGTGGCTTAACCAGAGGGAGACGTGGCCGCCCTGCGGGGAAGGACACCGGGTCTGGGTTCTACTCCAGCCTGGGCGAGTTGTTCTTGGTGTTCTTGGTGTTCTTTTGAAACAGCGTGACCAGGAGACCTGCAGGGTTTTTTGCAGTGTTAAGTTTCCGTAGGTCGGTCGAAAATGGCGAGCAGCAATGGTTGGTTTGAGGGTGCGGCAATTCTCGCCTTCGACACCGCACCGGAGAAGATTCTGCCGCCTGAGGTTCTCATACAGCCAATTTCAAAGGATCTTTCCGCGGCTGCAAGGCTGAATCCTCCACCTTCTAGGTGCAGTGAACCCGAGGTGCTGAAAAATCGAGGTATAGTTTGCAGTTTATACACCGGGATTGGCTGTTAATGCTATTGAAAGTAACTTTGCAACCTTCTGCTGTTTTTTCTTATCGCTCCATTTTCTTAAATGACTTTTGTCTTGTTGAACTTGTTCCTCCTCTTCTAAAGTCTCTTTGTGCTGGAAGTTTGTTAGCCATTTGTTGTAGCGTGGCCTATGCAGTTTGCAGTGTTACCTAATTATAAAGTTCAAGTTAAATATTGAAAGTGCTGTACACTGACAAAATACAGAATGTGTTCTGCTGCATGAATTTTCATGAATAACGTTGCGAAGGGTTTTAACTGCAGTTCCAGATGTTCCAGGATGTATTTTGAATTCTGTTACTTTGAGTAGTTGAGTTGAGGTAAAGGCACTTTACTATTGTGATGCTTAAAAGCGAGGATTTCTTTTAGTTCTTGGCTGGGAAGTGCTTGTGCCTGGGTATATCACACCCAGCTGATGATTTTATCCACCTGCTGAGACTTTTATAGTGTCTTACAGCACGGAGTCCCACTGCTGCAGAGTTCTGTGTGGGAAAACCACAGGCTCCACTGTTTGGTATCTGCCATCAGCAACTTTGATTTGATTGTTGATTTACAAGAGAGGGGAGGGAGAGGGATATGTGTTGTATTTTTTTGTAACACCTGTCTATATTCAGAGGTTACTGGATTTAACTACAAGTAAAAGCTTTGATGCTTTTGAAAGAGGATGTACACACAGTTTTGGAATTGCTGTTGTTGCAAATGTAGGGTCCAGTACAAAGCAGTAATTCCCTACAGTTAATTTTGGGGGTTTTTTTAAGAAGCATCTGAAAGGCATTTATCGTAAGCAGATTTTCAGAGAGTGTGTTCAGTTCTCTCCTTAATTTTGTTTAAGGACCTTTTTTTCTTAAAGGAGCAGACAGCGCCGCATTTTCAGCCCTTCCCTCACAGAAAGATCTGGATTTGATTGAAAGATACAAACAGGGAGCAATAAATTCAGTATCTGCCTTGCATCTGTTTGCCAAAATGCACCACCTGCAGCTTGAATTGAAAGAAACGAGTGTGGCAGGTAAATACTTCTGTTGTCAAATGAAGTAGTATTTGCTTATCCTTGAGATTATGTGAGTTGCTGCAGTTGGTGTTTGATGGTGCTGATACAGCTGAACCTTTTTAGTGTTGATTGCACTACCCCCACATATGTTGGGTTTTGGCTGCCCTTCTGTTGCCTCCACAGCTGTTTCTCATGATGAGGTGTTGCAGAAATAGATCAGGTGAATTGTGTATAATTATAGCTGTTACTAGAACTTCGTGAAAAGTGCACGAAGCAAAAGCCACGAGAATTCTTGGGGAGGTGAAGGATGAGAGTTGTACTTTGCCAAAATTGTATTTTTGTCTTGTATTTGTTCTAGGATTTAGTATAAAGACACAAAGCTATGGATGAAGTACCTTAATTTCACTGACTGGGTCTGCTTTTCTCTTCTCCTTTGAAGGCGATGTCATAAGGCCTTACTTTGCCTTTTGTGCTGTGATAAATGGTGTGTGCTACAAGACTGGGCTGGGGAAGAACAAGAAGGAGTCTAAATTAAATGCAGCCAAACTGGCTCTTGCTGAGCTTCTTAACTTGGAGAATACAGGGGCAAAGTCTTTTGAAGATTCAGGTAAATATTGTAGCAACACCTAATCAGAGCTTGAAATGCTTGGCTTAACCATGTCCTATGCAAAATATCTGTGGTTTGATTAAATGCTGCAGTATCAGGGTCTCTCTCAGGTTTTTTGAATCCTTGGGGCAAATCTGTAGTTTGGTTTTGAAACTGCTTCCATTAAGAGTTGCATCAACTGATGCCAGGAATACTGAAGGAATTAATTTGTTGCTGTTGCACTTGATTTGCTACTCACTAGGTACAGCAACATGAGGTACATCTCAAGTGGGTTTGAATTTTTGTGATTAAAAGGGTTCTCTGCTGAGTTACTGCTTTCAACAGAATTCAGTTGCCGTAATATTTTATCTTCTTTTGAATTTTGCTGTCTGAATCGTTCTGAGCTTTCAGAATCAGAAAAGAAAATTCTTAGAGAATTAGAAAGCTTGGCTTGCTGGAAATAGTGTGAGAAGTTAGGAATAATTTAGAAATTAGGAATATCCATCCCATTTCAAAATGTTGTTAAATTCTTAGATTTTCCCAGTGTCCCTGCTGAGCTCCGACCACCAGCAAACTCTGCTTGTGTTTCAAGGACTGGTAAGGAATAGTCTTGTTTTTCCTCTGTTGATTCAAATTGCCCAGTGAATTGTTTCTTTTAAAAAAATTTTGATCTTTTAATACATTTAGTGATCTCTATGTGGTTACTGTTGTTTTAAACATATTTGAAGGCTGTAAGAACTAGTGTTACTAGGTCGATTCTACAGATGGACACAAGTAAATTGCTTGAATTCAGTAAATTGCTTGAATTTCTATCACCAGTCCAGGTGATAGAAATAGAAACAGTATTCTCTGTCTTTGAACTAGTGTGCAGTAGGTGATCAAACTTGTGATCAGACAAAAATATTTGTTGTTATTATAAGGAGTGATAAAAGCATCAGGTGTTCAGGTGTTCTTAAGCTTTTTAAAATCCTGATCATGTTCAGAATCCCGAAAGTACGTGGATTGTGCTTACACCATGTGTTCAGGTTTATAATTTGGCGAGTTGCTCATGTCTGGCTTTTCCCCTGCCTGCGAATTTGTGTCTTGCTGGGTTCTGTTGTTCCATTCAGGGGGAGAGCATATCTATCAAAAACTCTCACAGACACTTGAGGAAGTGTTTAACCGCCTGACCACCCAGCACCCCGAGTACCAAAGCTGTGGCAGTTCCCTGGCTGCCTTCATCATTGAAAAGGGCAAGTCTGGTTTGATTGTGGGTTTTGGGGAGCGGGAGGCCTGTTCCCATGGAGCGCCGAGAGCGTGGGAGCAGCTTGGTGGGCGGCCAGACGAGGTGAACCTCCCACCATCCCTGTTTTCAGGTGGGCAGCATGAAGTGGTAGCTCTGGGGACGGGAGAGTGCAACTACAGCCGGCGCTTTGAGTCCTGTGGGAGGCTCTTGCACGACAGCCATGCCATTGTCACTGCCAGGCGCTCCCTGCTCAGGTGAGGCTGTCTCTGCAGAGGGTTCCCTTGCAGCTGGTTTGTCTCAGTTTTGCTTCTGCACTTGAATTTTACAGTTAATTTTGTAGTTCATGCGAGCTAAAAAATAATGTCTAATAATATAAACATATACCTAGATTATGTGTTATGTAGAATATACAGTGTTGTTGTGATTAATTTTTCTTTTAGGTATTTGTATAGGCATCTTTTGCTGTTCTATAACAAAAATCCAGCCAAGGCAGAGAGATCCATATTCTGCACAGCACCAGGCTCAAAGCTGCTCACCCTGAAGCAGAACATAACTCTCTCTCTCTACATGAACCAGCTTCCAAAAGGAACTGCTCAGTTAAAATCAGAGGTGTAAGTACCGTGGAATTTCCAGAGATATAGTGGAAGATTAATTTTTGTCTTGTTTTGGGAACAGTAATGTACAGCGTAGTAGTGATGAATACAAGATACAGCTCAATGTGATGGTGCAAAAAATTTCTGTATGGGTTATAGGATAAGCTTTTGTTTATTACAGACAATAACCTGTTAACCCCCTTCTCAAGATACTATTAAAATACTAATAAATCATGAGTTTAACTACTGAGCAAGCGGATGTGATGACTTAATGTCATCCTTTGCACCACAAGATTGGAGTATAAAAAGCCTTGAATTGAAACAAAAGGCTCTGCTTTGACTTCTTAGCTCTTTGTAACTAGGGGGAAAACCTGTTTTGCTTCAGAACAACCACTGGTTTGTCTCCCTCATGTGTTGCATCTTCTTATTTAAATATTTTGAAGAATCACAGTGTCAGTTACGTTTTAAAGGAGATTTTAATAACCTTGCAGCTGCTTTTTCCCAAGTAACTTCTGTTTTAGTGGGAGTAGACACAGAGTGACAGCTTGTTTGCAGCTGGTCTTTTTAATGCGTGCACGACTGGTGGCTAAGATTAGATTGAGTGGCTGTTTCCTATTTAAGTACTGATTTCAGTATTCTAGGCACTCGAGCAGCTCAGTCTGGTGTTTCTAAGAATTACAAACATTGAGGATAACACAAGGCCCAGATCTACTGATTGTTTTTTTTCTGAGAAGCAGCATCACATACCACTTACTGTGATCTCTGATCGGAGTGCTTTCTCACTGAAATCCATCCTCTTTTCCTGCCGTAGGCATCTCGGTCCCCAGTCCATATCCGCTTACGAAGCCAGTGAAGAGCTGAGCCTGCACGTTGCTCTGGAAGGCAGGATTTACCTGGCTGTTTGCTGTCCCCCCAAGACGGTCAGAGTGAGCAGCATGTCAGCTGGTGACAAGCTGACCAAGTGGGAGGTGGTTGGTCTTCAGGGGGCCTTGCTGAGCCACTTCATCGAGCCCGTGTACATCAGCAACATTCTCGTGGGTATGTTCAGTGTGAATTCCAGGTGGGGGGGTTGTACGTTTCCGTGTTCCAATTTTACTGCATTTTATGAAGCGTGAACTAACTCGAGAATCCTTTGAGGAATTACAGAGTTGTTCCTTGAGATGCGGTGGACCAAAGAGTATTTATTTAGTAGGCAGTCAGAAATGCTGCTGGATGTGGGGTAATGTGGGCAAACTCCTCAGCGTATTTTCTGGTTTGGAACGTTGAAGTTCTGTTTCAGTGGTGTCTTCTGCAGGGAACATAAAGAGTTGGTGAAAAACAATGGTTTGAAAAAAGAAAGCATCCAATGAAAATAATGATGGCTCTGGAGAAGAAAGTGGGAAATCGTTTCTGTTCTGCGAGTTGAATATTGGAACTGGTCTGCTGATCTTTCCAGACATTAATTTTATGAGAAAAAATTACTATATTGTAATTTCTAAGAATGCAGAAACATTTTTTTCAATTTTATGTACTTCTGTGGGACTGATCTTGTCCTGTTTACTAGGAAATGGAAGTTGTAAGGATACGAAAGGACTGGACATAACCATAAAGCAGCGTCTTGATGATGAACTTGTTTCAAAGCTTCCTGTGCATTACCTGGTCAACAGATCTCACATTTACTTGGTGAAAGCTGCACTGCCAATCCAAACAGATTTGAACCAGTGGTCGCTTAGTTTGAATTGGACATTGTCGGATGCATCCCTGGAGGTCGTGGATGGATTAAGTGGGAAAACCACGGAAAGGTCAGTGTTCATGTTCATTTCATTGGAAGTGGTGGGCTTGTGCTGGTTTATTGGAATATTCCGTTTTTAAGCTATGAGAGAGGTTCTGTCCTGTGCTAGCTGAATGCAGCCCGTGGTTTGGTGTAGTTTCAGAGACCTTGTGAGCTCACAGTGAGCTACCAAGATACCAAACAAAACAGTTCTCTGGATGGAGACGTCTGTAGGCCGTTGTAGTAGTGAAAATGTTTTAGCTTTCACAAGGCACAGAACCAATGAGGATTCTAACTGAGGTGGTTTCTAATTGAGGCGAATTCCAGCTTGATGGCATTCACAGAGCGTGAGGAGGGAGGGAAAAGCCCCTGTGAGGATCAGATCAGAGCAGTCTCCCTGCGGTGTGCCTGTTCCCGGGTTCCATCCCTGTTTCCCGCTCCGCCCGCAGCTCCCCGTTCCGCAGCGGCACCTGCCTGGCCAGCCGCCTGTGCAAGGCCGCCATGTTCAGCCGCTTCCGGATGCTCGCCAGGGAAGCAGGACGGGCTGATCTGCTCCAGTTTGCAACATACCACGAGGCAAAGGTGAGCTGACACGGGGGGAGAGAGCTGTCATTTTTACAGTGTTTGTGCTTATTACATGTTGGTGGTAAAGAGCTCATACATCTCTGTTACCGTAATCCATGAGATTTTTCAAGGTCTTCCTTTTTTTTCTTTTTTTTTAGATTAAATCTCAGTTGTACCAAGAAGCTAAAAGCTTGCTGCAGAGCTACTTGGAGCAACACAGTTACGGCTCCTGGATTGTGAAGTCTCCACATATTGAACAGTTCAGTGATTGATTCAGGTGGATTGGATCTGAAGTCAGTTTGGATGACCTGTTTCAGTAAATACGGTTCTGAGTAGTAAAATGTTCAGCTTTAAATTCGTAGTTACAGGAAGAAAACAATTACAGAACTGCTTCTTAGTCAGTTTAAGTGCAGTTATTAAGTCACCTGTAACCGTTCAGTCTTTTCCCAAAACGGATGTTTTCTCATAGGTGGGAGTATCCAACAGCTTTGTAAATCTTTGTTCTGCTTTGCTCCCCAGTGCCACCTCATTTCATCTCCCTCACCCCCAGTCCTACGAATCCCCACCCCGTGGAGTTAACACGTTTTTTTCCTGATAGTTTCAGGATTTCTGTATATTGATTTCTTTTTTTTTTTCCTCCTGTTTTCATAGCTATAGAAAAGGAAAAAAATGAGTAAAAGCTAGATTTCTTTGGTATGCTTTTTTTTATAGATTGACAGTCTTTCAGAAAAAAAAAGAAATGGGCAATCTGTGCTTTATCTGTGAGCATCCATCCTTTGCTAAGAGTTTTGTTTACTGTGGATTTGCCAAGTGGCTTGTAGTTTATGTTGTTTGTGCTAGAAGAGTTAAAAAATAATTTGTGTACTTCCAAATGTGAAACCTGGAATGACCAGCTGTTACTCAACTGCTTTGTCACAATTGCTGGGTTTGGTAGTAGGTTTAAAGCATTATGCAGGTGTCAAAGCTGTAAATAAGAAAATAATGCAATGTAGTACAGAAGTCGCCAGAAATAAGGTTTTTCAGCTTTTGTGGTTTGCCCCAAACCCCATCAGTGTTAATGCTTGTGGATGAGTTGGAGTCCTGCACCCTCTGATGACTTCATCACTGCACTGACACGTCCTTGTGAAGTTGTCTGCATACGCAGTAACCTGGAAAGTGGTGCCTGTTGCAAGGGAATTTGCTTCCTTGTAAGTCCTGGTAAGGATGGCAGCCTTGGGAGGATGTCGTCAAGTGCCACGTTGGGAGTTGGTGTGGTGTTGTGAAACGCTGGTGTGTTCAAGCTGGACAGTGCACTTGGGTTATTATATTCCTTGATTGCTGTAAATCATGCAAGGGTGGGAAGCTCTCATACATCAGGAATAGCGAGCGTAGTGCTGTAGTCATGTTCCACCTTCTCAGTGTTAGAGGATTCTCAAACAAATTCCTCCTCCTGGTATTTGTTTTTTTTTCCTTAATCTGTTTTTCCAGCTAATATGTGGAGTCTTCTGCGGGGATGATCTTAGGCTGGTTTACAAGTGTTTGATACTCGCTGACTTGTTACTGCTCGGTCCTTGACCTTTTTTTGGCTAACCTGCTCTCTTGTTTTCTGTTACTTTAACTTGGGGGGGGTTGTGTGGTGGTGGTTGGTTTTCTGTGGCGTGTGCTCTGCAAACTGCTTGTTCCATGTAATGTTTTCTTTCTGAGAATGCTTGGGAAGGGCCGTTGTATGCCAGGCTAGAGCACGGTGTTGCCTTTTTGCAGGGGTGTTAAAAGTTCAATAAATGCCCTTGACAATGTATTAGCTATACCTACATCCATACAGATGCTGAGAAGTGATATACGTGTCAAATCTGACATACATGTAGCATACCACACGTGTGTTCACATTCTGTACACTTCTGGACTGTTTTTCTGTATGGACTTAGACTTCTGCCGGGATACCAGCACCAAGGTGTTTCCTGTAGTTAGCCCAGAAGCCTTAAATATGTACAGGTACTGAGCTTTTTTTCTGTACTTCAGCCATTTTATTAACTGAACAGCAAACTGAGATTTCCGTGGCATTTAGGCGCTGCCTTAGGAAGGGAGAGGTTTGTTGGTGAAAAGGATGTGTTGTGCTGGACGTGATCGCTGCGTCCTTGAGAAATGACTTGGTGACACCAGTGTGGGTCCGGTTCTTGTATCTGGATTGTTCTTTGATTAAGTATCAGCATGTGCAGAATGCACTGAGCTAATGGATGGAAGCATGGAGGCGTTGCATCCGGGTTTCTCCTCGGCTACTTCGGCAGTTCCAAAACGTGTGATCCTACAAGCTTGAGACAGGCAAGAGTGCTGCAGGTCCAGTGCTGAGGCTGAAGCTGTATTCCCAACAGGTCCGTGCACGCTGAGCAGGTGTGCATCACACAGATGTGGCACAGAGCAGACAGAGGCATGTGAGCAGGAGCAGCAGCCTGTGGCTGAGCTCAGCCTCTCCCCTCCCTGCTTGAGAAGAACTGAGCTCCACGGAGAAGAATGGATGTACGCATGGATATGGGGAAGGGTGTGGTGTGTGGGGTGTTCTTTCCACTTCCTGCAGCTCTGCCTGGCTCACACATGTGGAGTGACACACGGTGACCTTTAGGAATGGTACTTCCCCATTCCGTGCCCCCACCAAGACTCTCCAAACCACACGTTGCTCTCTTTCACTTCCGTGTTTCCCCCTCCACCTCCCTTCTGCAGTGGGATGGAGGGGAGTGTTGGAGGCAGAAAGGTAGAGGGAGGTCGTGGGGTTGAGATGAGAACAATTCACTGGAAACAGCAATGGTTTACATGGGGGAAAAGAACTCCCAATAACAGACGATAGTGTACAGCTCCTTTCACCATTTTCTCAACCAGAAGGAACTCCTCCCTGGAAAGAGGGTCCCTTTATTTCATCCTTTGCAATGATATGAGGTGATACAGAATGACCTCTGTGCTTCGGCTGTGCCCTCTCCTGGCTACTGCAAAAACTTAACCCTGTCATGGCTGGAACCAGGACGTTATTGATCCTTCTTACATGTGAGCACACGTAACATTTCCATAGTCAATGGCCATCCCTCCAAGATGTCTGTTCACTTCCTTTAGTTCATCACTGTGGGTTCTATCCATCCTAGATGTACACACAATGCATACATTATTATACAGTTCAGCATAACACACTGTTCTCACCCAACAATCAAATCCCTGAGCTACACATTGTGTTTCCCCATCTCTTTGCATTACTCACCAAGTACCCGTGGGTTTTTGGGCAAAAACAATCCCACGGATGGTTTTGCCTCTGCTTGAGGCAGGACTAATCCACTGTATAACAATGTTGTGCACTGTATCATGTCACACCACGTCTCAGACTTCATACTTTGCCATGTCAGATGCCTGCCACATAAATGTCACGTGCCACATATAGGTGCACCCCTGTCATGTCAAATGCATGTCGTGGCACATGACATCTTAATTTGATACTAGAGCTGTGCAATCAAGCAGGAGAAGGCAGCTCAGGAAATCCATTTTTATAACTATTTTAAGGGGTTCTGCTGAGGTTTTTTCACAATTTACAGGGGGAAGATATGTCTAGTAAAGTTCACCTTGTTATGTATTTTCAGATGCTTTTAACAGCATCGTTTTTCTCTAAAGACATCTTTTAAAGCTTGGGCAAATACAGCAGCTGGTTCTGCAGATGCTAGTTAAGTATGTGGACCTACCTACAATTAGACGTAAATTTGACAGGCATAACCATGTGTAGCACAAGCACCTTCCTCACACCTCAGCTAGCTCTATGTATCAGCACTCTTTATGCAAGTGTCTCTCTGAAAAGATGTCTTGAAGTGCTTGCTGGAGGTACAATGTGGAGAGAAAGCCAGCCTGAAAGTGTTTTGAAAAGCCACAGCCGAGTGTGGCTACTGTGCAAAAGTGGTGTGGCAATCCCCCAAACTAGAGCCAGGACAGTCAAAGCCTCTGCTTTCCACGACTGTGAACCTGCAGCTGTCTCAGAAAAGCCCAACTCCAAAGCAGTTTGTGCAGACCAAATGCCAGAAAAAGTGTACGTGAATTTCACAGTGCTTGTGTTTGTGAAATTGTTAGTGAGCTCCAGCTTCTGCCTTTCCTTATGAATGCACGGGTGAGTATCTCCTTACCATCCTTTCCTGCTTTCTGAACTATTTGACTGCTCCTACCTTTCCTAATGCTTACTGTTTAGGGACTTAGGAAATGTCTTGGTTATTCCACGCGGGATGCCCAACTGCACAGACTGACCCCAGGGTAGGTTTTACCCAGTTGCCAAAGTTGAGGGCTCTTGTGCTTAAGGAAATAATAAAGGAAGCCTCATTTATTGAGAGAACTGTGTTGAATGAAAACTACTCCTTCACCCTCTCTCTGGTTGCTGAGAGCTGGGACAGCACTGCAGTCAAATGTCTGAGCTGATACTGGAAGAGGTTTCTTTGCAAAGCCATGTATTGTGTGTGATGCTGTTTCTTTCCGCATGCTGCGTTTAAGAATTTATGGACTAAGAAAGAATCTATGTAAAGAGAAGGATTTTTCTGCAAAGATTGGCAAGGTAGAAGGAATTCTTGTGTAGAAGTTTCTTGCGTGTTTTCTCGTCTTCCGTATCCTACTGTGTCCAGGTATTTTTGTTATTACTGTCGTCTGATTTGAGCAGAGGGTGGAGCTTATCTGTTTGTGGCTGAGGTGCCTGACAGTATTTACTTTCCTGAGTCCTTGTGGGTGGAGACAGAGCACTCCTTCACCGTGGGAAGAGAAGATGAGTAGAGAAACAGACGGCAGTGCTGTGAGTATTTTCCCAGTTTTGGCAGAAAGCTGTCATTAACGCCTAATTTCTCTTTGCAGCATGCAAAGAAACTGCTGCTTTTTCCATTGTTAGTCTGGTTTTAAGTGTAAGGTGAAGTACTCCATACCACACCCACCAGGAAAGCACATCAAAGACTAAACGATAGCTGATAGCTGTTATAGGAGGCTCACTTTCATCGATTATAGCCTGCCTTGTTAGCATTGACTTGGGGGCTTCTATGTTGTAAAAGATGCTCTTACGTTGTTCCTTTCTGCATAAAATTACAGTGTCACATAACTCAGTCCATCTGCGTTGGGAGTAAGGACATTTCTGAGGTTCCACAGCAAGATTTCTGGCAATGCAGTGTGTTCACGTGGATTTATACACTGATCATCAATTTCATGTCAGTTGTTGTTCTGGGACCTCAGTTAACCTGCACAGTTGTTATTTCAGGTTTGTTACTGTTTTCATACTGCTTGCCTGTCTCTGAAGAATTTTGAGAACTATATATTTTGCTTACACCAATGAGAAAAGTGCGTCCTGCAGAAAGCTTGTGCAGCTAAGTGGTACAGCTCAGAAAAAAAGAGATGATTTTGGGTTTCTTTTTTGCGGGGAGCAATTTGGTACTGTTACTCTATACCTTGTGCTGTATGCCAGCATAAACGGGCATTTTATATTGCTAAAGAAAGGTTATCTGCCAGTGTCTTGCTTTGGGTCTGGTACCTGCACACTTGCATGCTGCTGAGTGCTTCTTTGGGGTTTTCAGTGTGTTTAAAAAAAATAGAGTATTAAGTCACCTTTAAAAAAGACGCTGTCGTGTAACAAAGAAGACTCTAGACATGATTTTTATATGTCCATGACATTTATTAAATATAATCTACAAGTAACTTTTAATAGCTTTTTCAATAAATAGTTGTCTCAGGTTGTTGTCAAAGTGACAATGAATGAGTTTTCCAAAGAACATTGAGCCCCTAGGGCTTACAGAAAGGATCAAGTGTGATCTTAAAACAGACTCTCTTACCACCCACATTAAGATCATTCAGTGGTCCCAAAATGGACAACAAGCTAGTAGTATGCCACATGGCAAAAAATATAAATTATTCGTAATTAAATATTTCAATAAATAATGTAGCAGTAAAAATAAAAATGGTTATACAATTTCTTTCCACATAGATTGCAGGAAGCTGGTCAGTTCTTGGTGAAATTCAGGAAACTTTTTCTTCTCATTGGATTCACACTTCTTGCATGTCGGGTTTGAGAAATCAGGGTCCTGCAATACAGAGAATTTTCTTGATTGGTAAAAACTCTCTTGCTAGCTGGTTTCAACAATGATACATCAACTTCTGTAAAGAATTTCCTTTAACTACGAACAACCCTTAATATTTGTAATCTGAAGAGTACTCCTAAAATGCTGCAAGGATCTCCAGGCCATGGATTTTATTTTAGTAGTATGTCAGGATGTACTACATTCATCCCTGGGCCCTCCAGTCATAAACTTCTGGCACAGTTTTCAAAGCCATTGCTGTGTAAATATTTGTTATGCTTCTAAAAGCAAACTTTTGTCAGCATAAGATGCTGTGCATGATTCAGCAGAGAAAACAAATGTCATATTTTGTTAAATGTTGGCTTGTATAACCAGTAGAGCACAAATCTGTTTTACTGTATTAGATTGCCATGTAAATAGATGTTTTCATGTAGTTAATCTTAGCACATTCTTGTACAAAACCCTGTATTTTCATGAGTTGATAACATGGATCTTGATACATGAACATGCTGATTCTGGCATGGTTTTTCACTAACAGTAAAACACCTTTTTCTTTTTATTTCCTTTTTATTGGTAGCACTTGTAAAAGATTCCTTACCTTAATATCCTCGAGATTCTTTTCAATGTTTGTAACATGTGTATTGTTCTCCCCTTCCACATCTTCTTTCAAGACCTTCAGTTCTTTCAGGAAACATGATAGAGTTGCCTGGTTGCACTCCTAGAACAGTCAGCAAGATTGTCATATATGTGTGACTACTTTTCCTTGTTCCAGTTTTCAAAATCTCAATTCCCTGTTGTTTTTACCCTCATCTCAGGAACTGAGCTGTTTGTTTCCTGCAGTGTATTACAGTTCATTTGTTGCCCTCAAAGTTGTATTGGGGGATGTTACATGTGGCCTTAATTCTGTGGCTTTTGAAACGTGAGTAACCTTTACAAGACACGTGAAGCATTGCAGTATCTCTTGGGCACACAAAGCTGCAATATTTATTCCTAAACTGAGCCTTACTCCTGGTTGCCATCTGAAAATCATGTGTTAGCAAACAGGTGGCCTCTCCTAGAGGCATCTTCAGTTGATGCACTTCGGGTGCTCTATCCTATGTCTGCATCAGAGCTGGCTTTTGAACAGGGTAAATAACTTTATGCACCGCTTCTGCAAGCTGTTTCAGGCACTCACTGACAATATGTTACTGATCAGCCCCAAACATTTGCATTTAAGCCCTGGAGCTCTGAGATAGCCAGGTCTTAATGCTGCCAGCCCATGAGAAAAGGGACGCAGATAAGGAAGTGGTTGCAGAATCTGACTTTAAATCTGTATGAAACAAAATCGTCGTTAAGTGAGAAGTCTTCTGAATTAGAAAGTTAGCAGAGGTTCAAAGCAGCTAACAGACAGCTTGTGTAAAGCTTTTAACTACTTCCCAGTACTAAATAATTCATGCTCTTGCTTGTTGGGCTGTTTGCATGCTGAATGGAAGGTAGTACAAAGCAGCAGCCTGTCTGCAGTAGAGCTGTGCTTGAAACACTCTCTGCACGCTTACGTGCAGTGTTTTACAGAGAGGTGACGATGATGGTATTCTGGTGGGAATAAGTCTCAGGTGTTAACTCAGTGCCATAAAACATGATTTACAGCTTATGTATCCGGAGGGGCTTGGTCAAGTTTTGTTCCTGAAGAGGATTAAGTAGAGCATAACTGAGTTTCATCACTGGTGGGATACAGAAAACTTACAACATCTTAAACACAGCCAACCAGTGGCTCTGCCTCTAGTTTAGATAAAATGTGGGTGATTTCATGTGGATACTGCTTTAATCTATTTCTAAGTCTGGTTTCATTCTCAGAATTGTTCCTATGTTAGAGTTAACACAACAGTATTGCCTCCTGCAAATCTTACACCATTTTAAAGTTGTTCATATACCAATTTTTTTCCTGTGAATTCAACAATGTTTTAAGCAGGATGAATATGAGCTATTAATTTTGTGTTATTTATTGCACCGAGGCAATGAGATAATATTGCATGTCAGCCTTTTAATGTTTAGAATAAAAAGCAAAAGCAGAAGTTTCTTTAAGAAATTGCACTCCCTAAATTGAATTAAAACTGAATAGAAAATTCAAACTCACCTGTTTGTCATTCGGTGTGTAAAAGTCAAGATAATCCTGTAGAGAAGGGGGGGAAAAAGTTAATTTTTCTGAAAAAAATACATAGAAAAAAAACAAATACAAATGAATCTTCAGACAGAAGAAAATCACCACTTACATTCTCGATGTCCTTCAGGAGTGCTAAATCACTTATTAAAGCTTGAAGAGTGGCCATTAGCTTAGTCTTATGAGGTGCTCCGTAAGCTGCAGTCATGAGAATTACTGCTGCAACACAGCCGAAGATGAGGACTTTGCACATCGTGTCAGTGTTATCTGGATGCCAATATTAGAGTTGGGATGGATGGTGCGAGCTGATAAGTTGTCATTAAGCTGTTTAGTGTATTTATACTCTTCTTTCTGGGGGGGAAAAAGATGGGGGCGTCACGAAGAAGAGGTTTTATTACACATTTTTTCATATGTTCTACCTGTATGGCAAGAATCATTACTTTTGTTTTTCCTCCCCTGATGACACTTTGGAATTTTTGTCAAGCAGGAGGGATTTTACCTACATTCACTGGTGTAAGAGAAGCCCACACTCACTTTTGGCAGCCTCCCTTTGTGCTTCCTGCATGAAACACTTTTTCCCTGCTCTGTCCTACTCCCCCATAGAATAGGCCACAGAATATACTCCTGCCATACAAAATGTTGTCCTAAAGATGGATCATTTAATCATTACTTTTGTGAAGAAGAAAGAAGCCTCCTAACCTTAGTAATTGTTGATTAAACAACAGGAAGAAAGTTGGCTTCCTGTCTGAAGGTGGTTTTTTTACCTGTCATCTTTCGCAAAGGCAGTGTAAGCTTAGGTCCTAACTCAGTCTTTACAGCATCAAATCTGAAACATTTATGAAAAAAATCCAGCAGAATTCCTTGTTTGGGGATGATGAACTATATCTTCTATTGCTGTTTATCTTTATCCATTGTGTGCAACTTTCACTTTTCTGCAGCTTAGAATGAAAATGCGCCACTGTAAAATGTTAGCAGATTTTATTGCTGATACCTAACCCACTGCATCTTGTGGTGTGTATCACAGCACTGAATTTGACAGTAGGCAGTCATTTGAACTCTGGCATAGTACTGCTAAATTGTTTTTCTTTTGTGCTTCAGCTGTCTGTTGGCTGATTTCTTCGGGATGTGAAGTGTTTAAAATTCATGGTTTCCTTCATTTTGAGTGTAGTTCTGAGCCAAATACTCCCCCTGCTGCCCATCAGGCTCTGACATTATGTGAAATAATGTTCTTCTGCTAAGTGAATTCAGCTGCTGGAGCTGTGTGGAATAAACTCTGGTTAGCACACTGCTGTGGTTTGAAGTTTTGCAGCATTTAGGATGTGCAGGACTGGGTGGGTAACTATTTCACCCACCATTGCATTATGGAAACCCGCATTACATGTTCTGATCCTGCAATCAGAGGGGGTGTGGATGTGCTGGAAGTTGGTTAGAATACACTTTGGCTTGGGTTAAACACAGCCATTACTATAATTCTTTTTATTAGTGTGTGTCTGTCTCTTCATCATTAACTCAGTGCTAATTAGCAGTGCAATCCCAGTTCTAGAGAACATCTTAATTTCCTGGTTTTGAAATAAGTACAAACATTTCATGTCTATGGTCATACACAAGTCCTAGTAGTCGTCGCTTGCAATATTGTAATATTTGTGCAGTCTCAAACTTTTTCTGGCACCTTACATTTGTGTCTTGTATTTATTCTTGATAGTAGCCAACTTGTAATGAGCAGAGCTGCTGAGCACTGGGTTGTCAACTTTTCTCCAGCTTTCTACTGTTTTCTTTTTCAGGTCTTGGAGGGCTTAGAAAAAAGGAAAGCCTGAGCATTCTGTCAGAATTTTTCAGCAGGTTTGCAGCCAGGTCTGTACAAAATCATGTACAAAACTGTACAAAATCGTGTACAAAACTGTGACTCTAGTTATAGTCCAGGTGTAATTGGAATCAGCTCTTTATCTGTTCATTCTTTTCAAAGACCGAAGGAGGCTTGCGTATCCAGGCAGGAGAATGGAATCTGAATCTACGCAGCATTTAATAAATTGTGCACAGGAGTCTGAGTGATTCATTTCTGCTTAATACGGTGCTGCAGGATTTGTGGTCCGACAGGAGAAAGCAACAGGTCTTGTTTTGACCATTTTTATTGGATGTACCAGGTGAGGAAGAGATGGCTTGGAATGTATTGATGAACTGGGAAACGGCAAACCCTCACTTAATGTTAATGCACAACTTGCTGTGCTGGTCAGATTTCATTTATCATGCTCAGTCTGTGCTCATATTTATTACTGGGCAAGGAATTACTTGGGGTTTTATTCAGGGATTTAATCCTCCCAGCTTCACCACAGAGTTGATTGCATTTTAACAGGAAACCAAGTTACTCTTTTAAATTGCCCTGGAATCACAGAGGATAAAGTAGTGCTATAAATGCTGAACTGGCAAAATCCTGCCTTTAAAAAGTATTTGGGCCAGGTACCAGTGGCCGTGTCATACTGTGGGGTTTTTTATTTGGTTTTAATGCACTATTATGAAAGGTTAGTTGATTTATATCTCATTTTATATCTGAATTTAATATCGTTACACTAAAACAATTTTATAAGAAAATGCACCCTACCTGAAAAGCTTTAAGAAACACTTCAAAAGCCTTGCCTAAATTTTCAAGGAAGATTAATTAGCAGTAAAACACATATTTTAAAGGGAAACAGTACTTGTGGATCAGGGATTTGAAAAGGGAGAAGATTCTTGTTTTAGTGGATTGTTTATACTTTTGGTAGTACTTGTGCCTAATTTAAAGAGTAAGGGCTCATTTTCTCTTTTAGAAAGTGACTAAAAGTAAATGACACACACTGACTAAACCTCTAATCTGTACAACTTCAAAGTCTGGAAAAGCTTTTACATAGGATCTGACTCCTCTCAGTTTAGACTTATTTGTCTTTCTAATCTGAAAACTTGCATATTTCTTTTTTTTTTTCTTCTTTTTTTTTTGTTTTCTGCCCTTGCAAACCTGCTGACTGGTGAATTTTGGGGACAGGTTGTGGTTTCATTGAGGCATTTGGCATCTTGTTGATCAAGGTGCTTGCCTCCTTTCTCCATTCCCAGAACAAAGCAGTATTGAGCTAAAGTGAATGTCTTGGTTGGTACTTTAGTTTTTGTGCAGGTTTTTTTCAGACTCCTGTTATAGTACAGGATTACTGTCAGTAGAGTCACAGGAACCACAGCAGAGTTCATATGTCTGATGAAAGTGATAACTAATTTTTGATCATGGTCTGTTGATTTAACACTTTCTAGCTGTGTTTCAGAGAATTTTGGTGTAACAGAGGTTGACTTCTGCTTGCAGATCTCATCATGCTAAGCAATAACCTGTAGAAAGTAAACCTTTAGTGTTCTTATTCTGTTCAGTAGGGAGACTCATGGAAACATGTTGAAGATTTGGATAAAGGTTTGAGTGGCAGTTGTTTTTCATTTGATTTTAAGCCATCAAAAGGAGACATTTACCACTTTCCTTCTCCAGCCTTTTCTCAGTGTTTCTCATCTCTTTGATAGATGCTACAAGTAGAATAGTTTTCGGATAAATGCAGTGGAGTCCATAATGTATTAGTGTTTAAATGTAGGAGTGAATAATGGATTTAGCTAGTTGAATATTGTCCCTGATCAGGGACACTGTTTCAGGAGAAAGTGCCAAAAAATCCCAACCCCAAAGTGAGTAATTGTTAGAGTGAATTTTTTCAGCAAGGATGTCAGTGGGGGTTTTTTTAAGAAAGACTTTTGGTTTTGGAGGCTTGACTAAAATTACCTGGAAATAGTTGACAGTTGGGAATCTCTTCACAAAACCAATGTTTGATGTAATCTTCCATTGAAAGGACCAACATTAAGAGGGAATACTTTAAAAATAAAAAATGTTCTAGTTATAAACAAGCTTGTCCTTGGGAAAAGTAACTTTAATCTCTTCTTAGGAGCTCTGTGACACACAAGTTTCATCCTTCTAAAAATCCTGCTTGTAATGGTTTAATAGTTGTGGATTTAGTTAATGTATGGGGAGCCTTGGTGTTTCCTGTTACTATAGTCTACTTTTCAGAAAGTAATTTTACAAAGTTTATGAACCTCAGAGTCGGTGGTTTTGTTTTCTGGTAAAATTTGTGGTAATTGCAAGTCTGAATTATAAGATGAGTTACTGTGAGAGTTATGGCTGAATGCAAAGTTGGGAAGGTTGATCAATAAAGGGTAGGATTAGGGCTGGATGTAATGCACATTAAGATGGTGTGCTGTGTTTACAGAGGAAGTAGTTTAATTTTTGCAAGATTTCTGGGGGAACTTGAATGGCTTCTTTTTGTCTAAGAATAGTCTCTCTTCAGGAGGTCCAGAGTATATTTACAAGGATGATTGGTCCTGTTTACTCATGTTTTCCTTTTACATCCAAATGGATTTTTTAAGACTGTCTCCACAGTGAAGTGTTGCCAAAACTTTAGCTTCTTCTTAGTACATAATGCACCAAACCTGCTAAAAGTGTTCTTGGTATACCCACAAAGTAATACAGGTGTTAACCTCTGCTAGTTTTGGTTCACACTTCATTTTAGGTGCATAACTGTAGAGACCAATACAAATGCACTGCTGATGAGGTACAAATCCGTGAGGGAAAGCAAAATGGAGGTGTCCTGAAAAGAGGAAATCAAATCAGAGCATCCTGGTCAACTTAATAGGAAAAAGGACTTTGTTGTAGCTGGAATGAAACTGAGGTCTGTCAATTACTCTGGTTAGTTCAAACTAGTAGAACAATGCTTGTTTTCATTTTGGAATGAGAAGCGGAGAGAAAGCCCAAAGGCAAAAGATTTCTGATTTTCAGTGTTACTGTTTTGCAGTGGAAAAGAGGCTGGTACATACACTGACAAGCCAGGTTGTTGCCAAACTGTTCTCAGGGTCTGGATTTAAGAAATGTATGATGAAAGGCAAGTCGAAATTGCCCTACTGGGTCAAAAGGCCAGTGGCAGGTTATAACCATACAGGATGCTAACAGCCCGCAAACAAAGAACTGTATCTTGCCTTTCCGAATGCTGTGATAGAGCACACGCTGGGCAGATGGCCTAGATTTGTTGCTAGATAGGGACAAAAGGTGTTGAGGTACCCCCTCAGTGCTGGCTGGCTCCCAGTTGTGCACAGGCATTGTTACAATGTTGTTCCCGTTCTCTCAAAGCTGCCTTTCTTGATTCCATTTTCCCTGTGCTCGCTTTTCCCGCTTGCTTCAGACTGGTTGTGTGGAATTTACTGGGGAGCAGCAGGGGCTGCCCTACACGTTCTTACATTTCCCACTGTTGTACCCAAGGCCAGTATGATATTCCTGTACTTCCTTGAACCACTCTTAGGACCCACAGCACAAATGTTTAGCAGGTGCCACGCATCAGCCTACCGTGGCTCGCTCTGTGTGTTTTGATCCTGGTTCCTGCTAGGTTTATTGGATGGTTTTATGTCTTGGTCCTGTTACTGGAAGAGGTGGTGAGTCCTCCTGTGTACCTGTGGTGTGACACTCAGAATTAGAGGGAACTTTGTCCACAAGAATTGCCTCTTTTCTAGCCTTTCTTTCCTGTCCTACTTGTTTGCTGAACAAAACAACAGAAATTTGATTGGGTTTGTTGCCCTTGCTTGAGCCCTTTGAAGCTCTGCTATTCTTTGGAAATGAGGAGAACTGCATCCCTTTCCCTTCTTCACCAAAAACAATTAGAAGTTGCCATTTGCTTTATTTTTGAGTGAGAGTTTTGAGGGATACGCCACAGAAATAATCAATACAAATGCGAATTTAATAGTGATTACAAGGGCAAATTTCCACACTAGTGACCTGGCATGACATGAACTTGAACATAAAGCTGGAGAAAAAATTTCTTTTGCTAGGAAAATCCTCTGTGTTGGTGGGATTCAGAGCTAAGGAGTGTTCCTGGTTCTTTCCCTTTTACTCATGTTGAAAATAATTTTATTAACATAGATGGAGGAAAGCCATCTTTGGTCCTAATGCAAATGCTGTAGTAGTCAAGCTGAATTTCTTATGTGTCTGCAATGCTTTGTTACCATTAAAAATGACAGTTTTAATGAGTTTACATCTGTTCCTATTAGGCCCAGCAGTTCAGGATCTCTAGTTCATTCAAAAACACTCAACACAAGTGTTTCATGTATAGATAAATTACGTTCAGTTGATTTGGCATGAGAACATCAGTACAGGGGTCAGAGCTAAATTTATACCCCGCTCAAGGTCTCAGTAATATGTGTGAGATGTAATGAAATTTATACAGTATGGTAAGAGCCTATTTCACAAATCAAATCCTGCGGTGGTTTTAGAAGTGCCTGTCCCTGGAGCTGCCCCAGCCACGTCATGACCCCGTAGCCGAGCGAGCCCCGTGCGTGCGTCACCCTCCCTCCTGCAGCTGGGTTTTCTCAGAAAGGAAATGCACTTGCGTGGGCTGCAGAGGAGATTGGGTGTTCTACCTCGCCTCTGATCTGGACGATTGGGGTAGCACCTGTCTCAGCTCCCGCCCAGCTCTCAGCCTCGATGGAGAAATCGGACATTACAGTGTGGTTCTTCTTCCCTTTAGTCCCTAAAGAGTGTCATGAAAGGCTCCGGAAAAATCCATGGATCTTGGTAGAAGCGAGTTCTTCCAAGGTTGGAATGGGGAGGGTAGGCTTCTACAGTACTTAGCCAGTTAGGAAACTGAGAGTGTTAAATTCCAAACCAGTGGAGACTTCTTAGGTGGCAGGATTGCAAGAGGTGTGAAACACTTCGTACCTAGAACATATTTTCTGTCTAAATGCATGCACTGTTATTGTCAGTCATGTTATCATAATGCCCAGCCATGACCAGTGAAATCCAAATCCTTTCTGTTCACTGTATAAATACAGAAGGAGAGAAACTGCTGTTGTATTACATGGTACATGCTGCTGAGCAATTATGGGTAATAATAATTCCTAGAAGACATATGTGTAGCAGGATTAAGGTGTGAAGTCTTGCACATCAAGGTTTCCTGGAGTTTAGGAAAGATGCTTTTACATTTCTGCAACTCTGGAAGCACTTTACAGCGAGGCAAGACTGAACAGTGCAGTAGCAGAAAGAATATGACTGATTTTCACACTTGCTCTTCTGAAGCGATGGAATGTACTCTGAGAAAAGTGGGCTAAAGTATCCAAATACCATAAAGCCATTTGGTCTGTGACCTCATCACATTAATTTTCATTTACTTTTGTTCACTAGTATTAAAAAGTGCAGGAAATAGAAACTTTAATCATGTAGTTAGAGGTTTCAAAAGGGACCACAGTGATCTGATTAGAGTTTATACTCCTCCTTGGTTTCTGCAATCTTAATAGAATAGGAGAAGCCTATCAAACCACAGAGTACGAATCTAAATTACACAATTACAATGTGTTTTGGATGATTTGCTACTTCAATAGCCAGATATGAAGGTCAGTAGAACCTGCTGTGGAAAGCGAGGTTGAAATTTTAGTGCTGGGTTCTCACTTGGTCTCTGGACTTTCTTCATGACAAATTTGGCAATGGAAGCAAAAGCGATGGAGAAATTTGCTGGGGTATTGGTCTTCCCACCGTTATTCAAATTACTGTACTTTTCATTTTCCATATCTCGCTGAAGGAAAGATTGACAGTGATTTATTGGCGGCAAGTGCATCATAGCAACTTCAGTCATATATTCCATAACCAAATGCATGAGAGAGTAAGCATTTGGTCCCCTCGTGCTGTCCAGATCCCATTTTAAAAATTTGAGTGATATAAAGGGTTTGATATCAGTGAACAGGAGCCAAGAAGTCCCTGAATGTATCATTTTGTGCCTATTGAATTTCAAAGCTTTTAAGAAAAGCATCTTTTGGATTTGGCACATCAGAAGTACAGCACATGAGAAAGGCTGGCTTCCAGGAGGTAGAGTGGGGACCAGTGAATGTGTAATCAGTGAGAAGTTCCCTTTTTAACCACAGAAATCACCAGTTGTGGGACCAAGTATGAAAATGATTGTGGTTTATTCTACTGTAATCACCTAATTATGCTGCTAGCCATAGAGTGACATTTGCATCCAAATGCTGAGGTGTTGCTTTCTGGGAGGGGAGAGACAAAGGTGGGAGAGGAGGATGAGATGGACCGAATAAAACCCACATGAAAACAGGTAACATAAATGCACCTTCCACCTGTGGACAAGGGAAAAGCGAAGGATTTCAATCTGATGTGGAATGTAGCCCATGAATATCACAGAATCATGGAATATCCTCAGTTGGAAGGGACCCATCAGGATCGATTCTAACTCCTGGCCCTGCACAGGACATTCCCAAGAGTCATGCCATATACCTGAGAGCATTTCCCAAACAGTTCTTGAGCTCTGTCAGGCTTGGTGCTGTGACCACTTCCTTGGGGAGCCTGTCTCAGTGCTCAACCATCCTCTGGGTAAAGAACATTTTCCTGATATCCAACCTAAACCTTCCCTGGTTCACTTCATGCCATTTCCTCAAGTCCTGTGCCTGGTCATGAGAGTGAAGGGATCAGCACCTGCCCCTCCACTGCCCCTCTTGAGGATGCTGAAGACCCCAATGAGGTCTCCCCTCAATCTCCTCAAATACAAATAGGATGTAAATATCTTGGATATTTGAGGATTTCCTGTAGGGAGAGTTACAGCCTAGATGCTCAATGCATGAAACTCCTACTATGCATTATCACAGTAATGATAAAAGGACTTTGTATTTGTTTCAGATTTAGGCCACAGGCAGAGAAGTGAACATGCAATTTTGTGATTATTTTGACTCTAGAAAACTGCTAGTATATTTATGCTAAGTTTATATAATTACTTCTTACTGCAAAACATTCTTCTTTTTTTGGCCTTTAATGATCAATCTGACATGAGTCATTTGTTTCTAAATTGAGGTGTAAAGATTTGAGCCAGATATTGAAATAAAGTACCAGGCTTTTGTCACTGGTTCCTAATCCTTGCTTTCCAGAAGCCTTTTTTGGTAATTAGCTTTCCATGCAAAATAGGAACCTTTGATCAGCTTTTGAGTGCCCCAGACAAAGCTCTGGATATTTCCAGAAAGAAGTGAAACATTATCACTGCGAAACTTCTCCTAATTAAAGGATTTTGTGATTGTTTTGATTTTAATATGATTTTTATTGCTTTTTTTTCCACATTTTGACATGAAATTACCATCAGATTTTAAATCTTGCTGTTTTAGAGAAATTTAATGCTGATGGTTCTTCTGATTCTGTCAAGATAGAGTAATTGGTTATGGAGTGTAAGAATTAGCCATTGTTAGCATGGGCATCTGAAAATTGAAGCTTATTAATAGAGTTACGTGTATTTTTGGTGATCTTTTTCCCTTTCTGGTGAGATGTTTTTAGTTTTGGAATTCTAAGTCAGTAAAACACTTTATGGCTGAAAATTACATCCCCTGATGGCAGAGGCAAGTCATTATACCCTTTGAAAAGGGGAGATGATACCAACTGATAATATCAGACATTAAAATCTCTTAAAAATACTGAGAATTTAAGGAAAAGAGAACATTTTCTGCAGAATTAACTGGCAAACTGTTTCCTATAACAAAGAAGTAGAGGCATGAAGAATATCTAATGGACAGGAGGAAGGAGTTTTTGGGAAATTGTCACTTCTTAGGGTGCCAACACCTAAGCATGACAAAGGGATTCTCTGACTTTTTTAATCCAAGAATCCATTTCCTATTTTTTTAGAAGGTGTGGAAATGAGCCACTGAGTTTTATTGAGTCCTACTACACCTCTTCTCTTCCAATTCTATAGGTGTAATAGCAAAATTGTTACTGTTCTTTCTGCCAAAAACATCGGAAGTGGCTGAGAAATGATCAGAAGTCACGTTTTGGTTTGGATTTATGTGGAAAAGGACTCAGCTGCTGTGGAAAACAGAGTAGTAAGGGATGTACAGACTTTTCTGGGACATGTTGTGACATCAATACAAAAGTTTGTGGTAGATTGTTTGTTTGTTTGCATTTACTCCTAAACCAAAAATGTCACTCCTTAGAAAACGTTGATTAAGGCTTAAAAATTCAGGAAGAGTTGGCTGCCTTTCCCCTCTTTAAACCTAGCCTTGGGCTATGCTGCCAGATTCATGGAAGAGCCCAGCTGAGAAATTCTAGTTGGTAATGCGAAGGGTAGAGGAAGTGCAGAAATGGCACGAAGTAGAAATTTAGATGAGATTTCAGGTGAAGTTCCTCAGCTTGAATCTTTCAGCACTTAAAATGGAGTGCATTTGCCTGTGAAATGAGAGATTGTGGCTTATCTCAGGCTGTTTAATGGCTGTGATTGCAGGAAGCTCAGGAAGTGAGCTTAGGAAGTGGATATGCATATGAGTGGTGTGTAATGCAGGTGGCTGTAGTACAAGGAAAGATTTCTTGGCTCGGTTTGTTTTTTGTTCACATTTATTATCCTTTGAGCAACCTGGTCAGGCAGAAGGTGTCCCTGCTCATGACAAGGGGGTTGAAACTAGATGGTCTTTAAGGTGCCTTCCAACCCCAAAACTTCAGTGATTCTGTGTTCCTTGACCTAAACACCAACAAAACCATCTGTCTAAAATTTTGCTTCATTTCAAATACTTATTATTGGGAATGTTAGGTTATCTTCCCATGCCCAAACTGATCTCCCAATATTTCACAATCTTAATGTGGAAAGCCCGTGTGATTGAGACAGATTTGTCTTACAGCACGAGAAACAATAGCAATTCTGACCCCATTTCCTATCTTTTTAACCAAAAAAAAGTTAGGATACAGAATACCTTTTGGGGTTTGGGTTATAATTTCATTATTAACAAATGTGATTCATAGGTAGAACGTAGGGGTTTCCCCTATGCTGTATAGTAGATCCTTGCTTGTGGAAATTCAGGGTTTTCCCACTCCTGGTTTTTTAGCTGGGTTCTATAGTCTTGATTCTTCCTGTTCTCCTAGATGACTGTTTATTAATTTCTTCCTTTCTGCCCAGTCCTGATGGGTTTTTGTAGGATTACCTGGTGTGGTAAAGTGTGACCTTCAGCAGGGCTGTGGTTCGGAGGCTCCCATGTTGTCATTCTGGCTATGACACTGCCTCCCCCGTGCCTGGGGAAGTTGCTGACTCTGCTTTAATCTTCATGAGTAAATGAGAGTGAAATTTCACTGCTGCATTTTGCAGGAACTTGGTGCCTCCTTCTGAATAATCCAGTCTTAATCCTGATCTCACAGAAACCAAGAACTGATTTGCATTGATGAATTTCTTCATTTTGATGTACAGCTTTGGAACACTTACCTTATATATTTAGTCTCCCGATTTGGGCTCTTTTTTTCTCCCTAGTGGAACTGGTGATAAAATAACGCACTTTGGCTTAATAACAGTAGGAAGGATGACATGTAGTTATGAAAAAACATGGTCTCCATTCCCAAATTTTATTACTTTATTACAATTAACTCCTGGATTGCCATGTGGCTAAATGATTTTTCCCTAATGCTGGTTTCTATATCCATATGAAATTTTACAAGTGGTTCTTTGTCTGGTATCTATGAAAATCTGTAAGTTCAGATTCTACCTTCAGAGAAACTGGGGGAATATTTTATGAGACATTGTGTATTTTATGATAAATCTCATGGAGCAGTATCATTACTGCCTCCAGAACCCTTAGCTACGTGTGGCAAAACAAAAATGTCAAAAGGTTCCACTTAAATGCCTAAGGAAAAAACAGAGAGTGAAAGATCTGTGGGAGAGAAATTTCTGATATTGAACAGGAAGCACAAATACTCAGCAGAAATGTTAGCAGAAGCATCATTAATAACTCTACAGATGTACATGTGTTCATTTTCCGCTCATTTTTCCCCAAGGATTTTTATTTTATTTATGGGAAACTTAAAATTATTTAAGCCACCTAATTTAATATTTACCCTGGAAATCACATAAGTGAAAAGAAATAATAATAATCTTTCTGTGTGTTTGCCAAACAGTTGATAGGAGGAATATCAACCAGTCCTGTAGCCATGCAGCTTAGCCAGTGTTAAAAAAGGAGTTGTGTTTACTCTCTGACAACTTCAGCACTAATATTATCTGAAGTTTGGGCTGTATGTGGAATTTCTTATTCTTGATGTTCTGCAATAATACCCAACTCTTGAATATCAGTGTTAATTGGACTATTAGTAGTGGTTTTCCTATTTTTCATGTGTAGAATTTGGACAGGATGGTCCAAATACTCATTTTAAATCTATATGTGCCTGGACATTCTCTGTAAATCGGTAGAAAGAGAGAGAGGAAAAAACCAAACCAAACCAACAAACAGCAAGTTCAAGATCAAAGTATTTGGGAAAACTCCAGACCTACTATGCAGTGCCCTGAAAGTGAAAAGCATTTCCTTTGCTGCTGTAGATAAAAGGATTGTGTGGGGCCTCTTGCACTGCAGCACTTGTGAGAATCCTGAATTCTAAGTAGAAGTGAAAGGACTTTTACTTGTGTTCAGAAACTAAGTTGATGTTTTTTTCCATCCAGAAAATGATTGAAAGGTTGTAAGGACAAAACAACAAAAGAAAAAATTAGAGTAAGAGTATGAGTAGGCCTTGACTCAATGTTTTATTATATTTAAAAAGTACAGGTATATTAGTCATATTCTCTGAAGGATTTCTTGTAAAAGAACTTTGTTGTTTGTAAGCTTTTCCTGTGATTGTTTTTTTTTTTTTTTAAATAGAAGTATTTTTTAAATTAGGTGAATTGGTACTTTGGAAATTGATAGTTATGAAAACTGAAATTATCTGCTCCTGACCTTCAGGGACACTGAGTGCTGAGAGCAGCGTGCAGAGAGCTGTGCAGAGGAAGCCGTTTCTGCCGGGGCTGGGCCGGCGTGCGGTTCTCAGGAAACCCCAGGAGGTGACACAGGACCTGTCGTGAGGCCCCATCTGCTGGTGCCTCCTCCTCTGGCTGCTGCCGGTGGCCGTGTGTCAGGTACAAGGTGTTGTCTGTGCTCTCTTTGGGGTCACATCCCTCTGCTTTCACTGGAGGGCACCTATTCTCACCGTTTAAATCTCGCCGGAAAAAGTAGGAATTGAAACCCATGCAGTGCGAAATAAGGGAGGAGTGAAGAGTACGGGGAGGCTGCTTCCGTGTTTGTTATGTTGCAAAGCAGCTAAACTGTATCAAATCTGTGTAAATAATAATGAAATGGTGGGCCACTTCTGGTATGATTTTGAATATCAAAAGACTGAGATCTAATCACTGTCAGACTCACGTTAAGGTCATGTGCCAGAACCCCTCAACATGGCCAGTTTTTAGTTGGTCACCATTAACAGCTGGCAGCTGTCAAAATAATTTTTTATATGTAAGCAACATTCGAACAGAGCAACAGAAAGAACTGGAATTTTAATCATAGCTCATGATGACAATTATAAAATAGTATTTTACAAATGTATGGGGCTACATATCTGTCTTAGAGAATTTAAGAGATGTTTGTCATATCTTTTAAGACGTGAATCATTGTTCTTGAACTGAAAAACAGAGCATGAATTATCCAAAGCCATGTGACTGCTGGCATCTGACTATTGGTACAGAGCAGTTTCACTGGAGTGAAGTAGTGGTGTTGGTGCATTGCCTTGATGGAAAATAAGGAGATCTGTGGGGCCTGGGAAAGCACCCTGGGTGCTTTTGATTGTGAAATGGGTTATTGATGGATCAGTACTCATACAGAAACTTTCATGGAGGGAGAAGTTTTAAGTGAGATTACTATCCATCTTTGTTCTCCCAGTGACTTTTCAACCTACGGTTTCTTTCATTCCACAGCGGGATTTACTGTTTGCTGTGTACCTCTGCTGCTCTTCATTTGACCTTTACTGCTCTGCTGCCCACTGAGTTGTTCTTAAAGCCTAAAAAAGGCCTATGTGTCAGACTGGGAAATTTGCCGGGGAATTGTCTCAAACACTGAGACAAATCGTATGAGAACCACATAGAACTAGCTAGAAAATATTTCCCCATCTCACAGAAGTGTCACTTTTTCAATTTTGACCTTTATTCCCCCCTGTGTCACTCTGAAATGATGTTGAAAACTTTCAGCTGTTTTAATAAAAAAGCACTCAAGGAAGTGTAAGACTGATCCATAGCCATCAGTAGCCTGTGGAGTAGGCACCTCCTGTGGCACCTTGGTGGAGTGTGTCCAAATGGAGGAGCCAAATCAAACAGAGCAGGGATTGGAGCCCAACTCCGGTGGTCACTTCCCATCCCAAAAACCTGCACTCTGTTCTGCTCTTGTTTACATGCTTTTGTTTTTAACAGAAATTCCATCCTGGACCTGAGAAATTGTTTTTGCATTAAGTTTTGTCAGACTGTTGCAGTGAAAGTTGTAAAGTTTCATTTTCAACAAATTGTTATCCTCCAGTGGAAAAACTTGCACTGAAAAATTCTCAACCCAGTCTGCTTCTGAGTTTGCCTTGTACAACATCTTTTTAAGGGAAGTCTTCTGATGCAGAACAGTAATGCTTCAGGAGGGCATGTTTTAAAAGGCAGAGAGACTGGGTCAAAGAACTGACCCAGAGCAAATATAATTTGCCTCCTCACCCTCTGCCCCCAAAAAATGCAACTGTTGGGGACTGGTAGGGGGAAGAAGTGGGAATGGTTTAAGCCAATCCTGCCCGGTGCAACAGGTGGAAAAGGAGCTTGAGGCAGCAGGTTCCCAGTATTCTGTTCTTCAGTGCCATAAAATAATTCTTCATACCAGGTCAGGTGTTTGGGAATTTGTACTACACCTTTCCCACTGCCTCCAGCTGCACTGGCTGCATTCCAGGTGTTACTTGGTGTTTGTTCAGCTCTTTGTAGGGTGTAAAATAGGAAATGGAAAAAAATTGCTCGAAGTAAAATAGGGGGACAGTAGAGTGCAGCAGCTGTCTTACAGGATGTGGGACACCTGAGGGGAGAGACAGTAAGTCCATAAGGAATGCTTGGAATTGTTGTTCGTCTGCAGGTATTGGGTAAGCAATTTAGAAGTGGGCCAAGTTCTCCATGCTGAAGGAATGTGTAAATCTTCCAGGAATAGCATGAATCCTGTATTTTTTTTTTGGCCTGTTCTTTGTTTTTGGGTGATGCTTCTCATAATGGTACCTGTGAGATAAGGTGGGGCAAGATTTGCCAGTGCTTTGTCCTGTCTGGTGCTAATGCAAGAGTTGTCAATGTCAGGCACAACTAAAGTGTTTTCCCTAAAGGAGAGATGGAGGGTTAAAGGGAGGAGTAAAATGATTGAAGAGTAAATTGTTTGCGAAAGAACAGAATATAGGAAAAAGCAGAAATTATTAAGTAGATGGCATTTGAACTGTGCCTGTAAGAGAGAGCACAGAAATGGGAGCATTTTTTGTTAAGTCCCCTTTTTGAACAGTATTTCCCTTACATGTGAGGGTTTGTAGATTAATTTCTTACGAGCTGGGCGAGGTCAGGAGGAGGAGAGTGAAGATCGCTTTTCCTTTCTCAGCTGCCTGCTGCCCTCTTGTGCGATGATCTGCTCTTTACACTGCGTTTCCTGGCCATCCCTAAAGGCGGTGATGACCTTGGGGTTGCTTCTCGATTTCATAAAATGCTGAATTTGGAGTGCCAACCTCACACACTTTTCTGTGTTTCACCCCCTGTGGATCCTGTCCTCATATCAACTGGCACTGGCCTTGACCCCTTTGTCATTCATTGTCTCTACATTTTTTTAAGGATTTAAGGGAGGATGGAGAGAGATGCTCTATCGTAGTGTTTGTCTGGTCGGCTGTGATAAGCTTGATATGACACCTACTGTATCTCCTGCTACAGCTGGTTTGTGAGGTCTTCCCTCACCTCTGGCTTAGAAGTGAAAATCTTTCTGACTTCTTTGTTGTCAAGATGTTCTCCCGTAGATGGTGGGGAATTAAACTTTATATGGGCCACTAGCATTATGTTCAACTCTTTTTCCATTTTAATGGAATTGTGCAGCTCATGATTATGCACCATCTGAGTGTCTGAAAACTCCCTGATAACAGAAAGGAAATTGGAAGGAGTGTAACAGAAGGAAGAAAATGAACTGGAGTTGGGAGAACAAGTGTGGGAAATTAGAATGGGAGGAAGATGGAGAATCAAGGGTGGGCATGGAGAGAGGACAGGAAGCAGTAGAGAAGTTTGATAATATGGTCATCTTCAAAAAATGGAAAGAGGTAAAAGTAAGAAGATCCTTTACAAAGAATCTAAAAACAGCAGGGGAATTCCTGATAGGTTGTTGGGCAGTTAATGAAGGGACACATGGACACAGCATCCATTTGTACATCCTCTTGCAAAGGGAAAGGAGCTGCTGAAGAGCCTAACTGGTGTGGTAAGGGATGGTTTTAAACATGCTCTTCGTGATGTTACAACAGCAACACAATTGGATCTTCAGCTGTGTAAACAGGAAAAAGGAAAACTAAATGGGAAGTGGAGAGCTTAGTTGTTGTGTCTCTGGAGTGTCTCAAAGCTCACTGTCATGTCAATGATGCTCAGCTTGCTTGTTTTGTATCCGGAACTGGTCTGAATTTCCAAACTGCCATCAGAAGGTGGCAGTACAGCAATGGAGATGAGCAGCTTGGGCAAAGGCGTCTGAGTAGGAAACGTTCTCTTCCACCTTGGCTCCTGTTACAACGTGGATCATCAGCACCGGTGCAAAGCAGAGAACATTGTAGGGGAGTTTTGTAGTTGTCTGTGAGAACTATTCCCTGTGGGCTTTCCCACTGGATGGAGGGATCCCTCCTGTCTTTGCGCACAAGAAAACAAGTGTCACGTATGCTGGGATTCATCCAGAATTAACTGTTAGTCAGGTCTGACTCATCTCACTCATTGAGGTGCAAAAATACTCAGGAACAATTTATCCCAGTCCAAACCAAATATGTGATACAGGTGGCTGGAAAACCCACAGGGAATAGTTCTCACACGGATAACTACAAAAATAAGTTTTCAAAGAAAAGAACAAGAGAAAATTGTATTAGCTAAAATTGTTTAATATCACAGGCATATAAATTAATCAGACCACATAGTCCTTAGTATGAACATTCCCCTTACAGAAATACAATAAATAATTAAATTAGATTAGTCAATTGGTATAAAAATAAAGAATCTTCTCAGGAAAAGTAAATATTATACAAAATTGTATATACCATGCTAAAACACATCTCGAAGTACCTACCAAAGGGCACTTATGATCAAAGTCATAAATATATTGTAAAGCCTCCCTGGGAGGTAATGAGCTTTTATGGCTTACATGATGTACTCTGTTAATGAAACACACGTTGTTTCTGCAGAGTGCACTCAGTACAAAGAGAGTTCATCTCATGAAAGGAAATAAGGCAAGAGGGTGTACACATTTAGATTTGTGGTATCTGGTCCTTCCTATGGTCACAAGTTCCTCCTGGGGCATCTTCATTTTTCCTTCTGAGAATGCTATTGCAGAACAAGATGATGTCTTCTTGAACACTGGTTTGTCCTGCACAGATTTCTTGTTCTTCATTCATCCTGTTCTTCAAATAGCACACCCTGAATAATACACTCAGTCTTTGGTCGCTCTGACAAATCAAAGAATGAGCACGAGGCCACACATTTTGTAAATCAAAGCGTATTTGAAGTGCACAGAGTTGCCTGCAGTGATCGTGCTGACACTGCCCAGAGGTGTGCTGTTGGCCAAAATCAGCTGTGCTAATTTCGTGATTAATAGTCTCCATACATAGCTGGACTGAACTGGCCAATAATTTCAGTTTTCAGCAAGATCTCAGAGCAATTAACCCTCTAAAGTTACATTTGTTGCAGTTTCTCACTAGTTTTTTCAATACTACAAATCAGCATTTTAAATTAAGTTGTTCTGCACGTGCAAGAAATAGCCTCAATTAATAAACAAGTCTATGATGTTTAAAACAAGAAAAAACAAGCTTTAGCACTATGTTTGGTGTGATAAAATTCATGGTTAAAAACAGTGAAGCAAGTCACTAAACAGAAATAGGTGCATTAGTTTTACTGCGTTACGTGCTGCCTCTTGGACAAAACCCAGGCATTGCTGCAGTGTAGGCTGGAGTACCTAGTTAGCTTATGACATTCCTGTAGGGAATTGCTTTTCATTTGTAAAATGTACATGCCAGGTACAAAAGTTCCTTCTCAATGCTTTGTAATGATTGCTAATAAATATGTAATACACAACGTTGCCTTTGTCAGGGCACGCTAATCCCATTTCATCTGCGCAACATGGATCTTTTAGAACAGTGATTTCAATGCACTTAGCAAGTTACTGGAAAAGACATTTACAGATAAAGAAGTACATACTGTATTCTTGGTACAAAAATAAAGCTCTTTCTCCAAAACCCTGCACATGCAAATATTCCATGGAACTGCATGAGAAGTGCTAGTTTATTGGTTGGACTTCTAGGACTCACCTAAAAAGGCACTTAATTCATGACAAAGGCATTCAATTAAACCCCTCCATGAAAATACAAATGTAGAAACATCAGCTGTCTGCTTCAACAGCAGGACATGCTTCAATGTTTTCCCAGTTGCTTTTATCCAAATCTGGAATTGAATTTTACCCTGACTTTCTCTACTTCTGTAACTTTAAAATCTGTTGCAGTTGCAGCAGCAGCTTTGCATGTTGCTCACCGATTGGTGATGAAGGGACTTTAGGGGTAGGTGAGTCAGAGAAACAGGGATAGAAGGTGCAGAAAGAACTTCATTTAAACTCAGGACTTTGATTACTTACATATGAGTGGTAGTTCTTTTTTAGAATGTTAATTCTGATGCAGTAATGTGGAAACATTGAGGTGTGAGATAGAACATTACACAGAGGAAAAGCAGGTTTGAAACAGAAAAAGAAAAGGAGAAGAAAAAGACGTTCTAAATCGAAATGACCATCGCCAGAAACAAGGAGAGTTCACTTGGCTTGTTGTGCCCTGAGGATCTTCCTTCCTCTTTCTGATGTACATTTTTGAGGAGGTTCACATTTCAAGACAGTGAAAATGTGGAGGCAGCAAAGCTTTTTGTATTAGTTTTCCTTTAGGCCGACGACATTGGTAGGAATGGAAATATTTTTATTACTACCTCATTATTTTTGGAGGTAACTAAGCTTGTCATTTTCCATCCTAACACTAGATGCAGTTTTCCAGTTTCCTCTTTATACCACATTTCTACTAAGTAGAGAGGAAAATAGATGAAAGGTTAATTTTACTGGAGGGCTTTTTGTTCTTTCCAAGATCAGTTTCCTCATGTGGGGCTAATATCTGTTTGGGGTAAAGTAGCAGTTACTGCTCAGATGGAAGAACCCAGAGGTTCAGAGTAATTGCAAGCAGAATATGGTGGTATATAATTAAGCTGCTAAAAGTAGTTTTAAGTGGTGTGATACTTCCATTTGAAAGATTTCAGTGGTGTTTCTGGCTGTGGTCCCACAGAAAAGATCAGGATTCAGTAGCTGTACAGGAAAGTTTCCCCATAACAAAAACTTGACAGATTTTTAAAGAAAAAACGGCAAATAAAACTTAAACCGTTAAAGTTTATCAGGAGGAGAGAGATTGAATAGTGTTAATGGTACACGAATATGAGGGTAAATACTGACCTCTGAGAAAGAGCAATATGCATTAGAGCTCTTTCACTCTGACTAAGCATCAATTTCTGCATTTATTGGACCTTTTGCAGTGTCTGGTTGTACCAGCCAGTCATACCTCTGCTGTATCTATCATGTTAAGATGGGGGAGTGTAGATGAAATTCCATTTTCTGAAACAGGATTTTCCCCCCAGAATCCTGTATCTCCATGGGTTACATCTCTCCCTGTTGAAACCCATGGCAAATGTGCCATTATCTTCAAGATCTTAACCACAGCGATACAGTATGATTTGTAAATGTTTTTTCCAGTATTTAGAAGGCAGTTAAACGCAGGACATTTTTCCATAGTTAGCTAAGATACAGTCAAAGAACTTATAAATAAAACTCTGTGTGTGGTCTTATTGTAAATAAGGAAATCAGTCCAAGTAGATTCCTTTGAGGCTTCAAAGCCTCTGATAATTTTTCTGATAATTTTCTTTAAAAACTTGTGGAGGTCTCTGCATGTGATTCGGTTAAGATCAAAGCAAAAGTACAAAAGTAACCATCTCATGTACTTCTAGTTCAGCAGAAGGTGACAGTTAAGTCCCTTACAAGAGCCTATTTTTGTGTAATTAGAATTTAATTTTCCCTGTAAGGTGGGGCTAGAATTACTTCCAAAACAGCGTCCATCTTACAAATACCCATCCAAATAAACTCCTTAATATTTTGGGAGAGGCTTTCACTTACCACACACAGAGAACACATCATAATAGCAGTGGACAGTATTTACATTTTTCACATCTTAAATATAACATAGTGTCTGCTTTAAAAAGTAGATTTTCAGTAGCCTTCAGCTCTGGCATGTCCTAGATTAGTTCTTGAAGAGCTGTAAAAACAACACTGTGTTAGTAAGGATGTAGAATAAGGATATCTGTAGTGGTTTGCAAAATGTCAAGAAGCACCCAGGAGGAATCAACTCTGCTTACCATTTGCATTAGATTCACAAAGGCCTTCAAAAAATCTTTGGGGGTTTTCTTGTCATAAGATTCACAGGTAGACTCACACTGTTGGAAGATAAAGAGAATCATGGCACTTCTAAACAGCACATCACAATCCTAGATCTTACCTCAAGCTTTCTCACTGAGAAATCAAGAGGGTTGTGATCAATGCCTTTTCTAGCTGGAAAAGCTTAGACACAAGCTCTTTCAAAAGGGAATGAATTTAGTAATTACACTTTTCATTCACATTTTTTGCAATGATCTCTGTCCTTCTGCTAGCACGTTGTGTGGTTGCCAAGTACATGCATGCGATCATTTAGGGTCACAGGATTGTTTTGCACTTTTGCCTCTCCCAAAAGTGCAAAAATTGGACTTTTTTATTTCCAAAGTAACAGAAAGCAGATTGCTTTTTTTAACAGATTTGCTTTCTACAGTTCCCCCACTGCAGGGGGCATCTGCTATAGAAAATAAGGAGCAATGATCATGATGATGAGCACTGTGAGGAAATCCTACCTCTCCAGGGTTCCTGTAGGTCAATTTGCTCACGATTCTAATGGCTTGGTTGAACTCTGCATTCTCTTTTCTGCTCACTGGTTGTAATTTCTGGATGCCTTTCTTGAAGCAGGTCACAGCTGTGTGCAGGCATCCCTCCTAGGGCAGGAAAAGAAGGAACTGCTTTCAAGTCAATGTTGCAGCACTTTTTCCTGTACACGTTAGGTTGTGGTCCATGTGCAAAAGAAGGTATCCAGGATATTAACTGAGAATATTCAACTGTACCTTTTTTTTTTTTTTAGTTAGTTTCAGATATGCAAGTGATATTGAAGCTTTACTTTGGCTGTTCTTACATAATTACTTAAGTATTTCCTAACAAAATAAATGTCCACTTGGCTATTAATCATGACAGCATTTGAAAGAAAACAATCCTGAAGAGTAGATCAGTTACATGTAGGAGGTTTTCACCTACTAAAGCACGAGCATTCTATTTTAAAAAAAATAACAAATATCTCTCAGTGCTACGTGTGGGAATGCACTTTTTTCTTCCTAATTTTTGTGCCCTTTTTAATACTTCCTAGTTAATAATTAGAATTGACCTAGAACTGCACATTTTCAAATGCTATTGAAATGTTCATGTATGATAGCATCAGAAATTATATAGAAACTATCCCCAAAACTAACCTAAAAGTCAGCAGAGAAAGAAAAGCAATGTTTACTGAAGCCAATGTCTAAGTTGCTTTCTGTTTTCCAAAGAAGGAAGCTGCTCATTACACATGCTAGAAAGGCTCCAAAGCCATCATCCATGTTTTGCATACCAACTGCTACCCAAGCTGAGTCTCGTCTGCCTTACGAGATGTCGCTGCAGTTTGCTGCTTGGGCAAAGACAAAGCATCCTTCATGGATGTTGCTTATAGTAAATTTTACTAGCAACATTCTGTGTTGGTCAGATGAAACATTTTCTTTTCCTTAAAAGCCAGACATCTATGTTTGTTTCAAGCATCTTTACCGTAACTGGCCTTGCTTACTGGGAAAGAAAAGAACTACTCGTCTTTTAAAGAGATCGATTTTCCAGCTGAAACTGAAAACATTTTCGGTCTCATCTGTGCTGAGCTGAGAAACCAGCATTTCTCATCGGTGCTGCCTCTTCTGTTTTGCTGAGCTGTCACTTACGGCTGAGGCAGCACACGGTCAGGGCACCGCAAGGATTGTGGGGCCCGGTGTGTTGTCACGGGCTGAGCACTTTGGGGATGAGGCATGAAAGAGCACAGACCACTGGAAGTGTCTGAGGGGGGCTAGAAAGGTGTAAGATGTTTGCATCAGAGGCCGTTGGCAGCAGTACTCTGCATCTGACTCAAACTAGCTTTACAGATGAGCCCGTAGAGCCCTCGCTTCCGGAATTAGCGATCAGCGGGGTGAGATACAGATCCGGGGTACATCAGCGTCGTGTCAGTCAGTGCCACTTCAGCTGCAGTGCCAGTCACCAGCAAGAGACTGCATTTGCCCTCCAGGCTGGAATCACCTCAGCCTTAACACTGCTTTTTCAGCCTCAGCCTGTTACCCCTGGAGCTGATGTCCTCTTACCTCCCTTTATTCAAAGGAAAGGATACCTCATTGTTGAGGGCACAAGGAAATTGTGTGGTATTGAATTGAGGCTAACAGTCCACGCAAAGGAGCCTCAGGGAGGTCAAAACAGATAGGGATAAACCACCTAATTCTGAATGTTATAATAGGTGGTTTTCTCGTTGAATATTCAAGACCAGATGCAAATCTGGCATGAGCAGGTTATACTAAAAACAATTTCAAATATTTTGATATTTGAAATGAAGTTATATGAGCGACTTTCTATTAAAATTGACTTTCACTAGGTTGTGATGGCACCTAATCACCCTGAGTGCTGCTTTGGCACAATGTGATTTGTATTTTAGTCACCCTGTAAGATGAAAAATTTGTTGGTTTGGTTGCTGGTAATAATTACTGTTAGCACACTAATGTTTTTTTACATGTTTTTCATCAGCACCTGAACCCGTATCAACTTAATACCTTCTAAATATGTGAATTCTCTGTCTCCTCTAGTATACAGCGGAGGCACTTAGGACCTCCCGGAATCAGACAGTAAAGCCCTAAGCAGCAAGTGAACTGTTGTCTTCCTTCCTGAGGTGAGCATGGCTTTTTTTAAGAAAAAAACCCCCAACAACCTCATTAAGCAATTAGTCACTCATTGTATTTGCTTAGTTTCAGAGGCATCGGCAAACGCTGGAGTAAAATGACAGCTAATAATCTTCTCCTTTTCACTTTGACACCACAAGTTAGAAAGAGTGTTAGTGAAAAAAGCCCAGCAATGAGTTGGTACACTGCAGTTGTTTCTAGCAGTGTGAAGAAATGTATCTGCTTTGGCCATGTTTCTGTATATTTTTTGGCAAGTAAAACATGTGCCAAGCTGTAAAGCCTAGGAGGAGGCTAACCAAAACCCGTGTGAACTGAGGTGAGTTTTTTTCCTTTCTTCTTGTAGTTGCTTTGCACGGGAGTTTAGAGTCCTGAGTAGATAGATTTTTAAGAATGCCTGCAGCTTTTACAGTATACTAATGCATGGTGATCATTTTTACATGTCAGTCAAAATTGTTTGTGCTACAAAATAGTCAGAGCTCAAAAATTTAAGACAGCTGATAACACAAGTATAATATTTGATAGCCACAGGTTGCTCTAGACCTCAGTTGCGTGTTGGGAGATTATCAAAGTAGGATGCAGTTACCATCTAAGCTTTTAAGACATGTTGTAACTATGATTGGCATTTAATTTCATGGTGCATCCTGCCACTTTTGAGAGTGCACAGGCTTGGTGACTCTTACTGTTTAAAAAAGGTTCTTAACCTTGGAAGATGCAAAATATCAGCACTAAATAATGCATAAATAAGTATCTGTATTGAAAAGGGATTCACAGGGAGCTGCTCTTGTATTTTTAACTAGCTATAATCGGAAGAGAATGTTGGCAGCTCCAGGTTTGTCTTCCCATTGATAGCACAACCCCTGCACAAATAGTCTGAGAGAGAGCAGCGTGACTGCAGATGAGAGGAAGCACTGTGACATGGCCTTGCAGTGCCACTCTTGGCATTTGGCTGCAGTGGGAGGCAAGGGGGCAGCTCAGCCGTGCCGGAGCTGATGACAGCTGGAGGCACTTCCACTCCAAATACCTGCATCCCCAAAAGCACTGCTGCTCGTCCGGCTCTTGTAGGAATCCTCACTCTTAGCACTATTTCTTAAGTAAATGGAATATGTGCAACTCTGGATCTATTGGTGGGTTATGATACACATACAACAGCAAAATAATAATTGAGATGCCAAAATGTAAGCACTTCTGCCATTAAATATCCAGAAAAAGGAACGTTTATAAAGTATTTTCTTATTCGGTCTAGCTTGCATTTAGAGTACTAGGTCAGATGTGAAGAAGACATCTGCCATTTGTCAATGGAATAAACCAGTACAAAATCAAATTGATATAATTATGAAAAAAATGTTAAAGCAGTCTCACCATAGGGTTTTCTGGTGTATGCAGCAATTCAGCATCCTAAAATAAAACAAATCTAAGTTAGAAAAGTTTCAACATTTGAAAGTGATGTCCCTCACAAGATATGTACTAAGCAATGCATAATGCATGAAAGTAATTTCAATATTATGACAAATACCATCACTTACCTTATCTTTCACCATGGTTTGTAACTGTTTAATTTTCTGGAGAATCTGTTTGTATTTTGTATTCACTGTTCTGGGTGGAGCTGCAGTCAGCACCATACTGGAGCAGAAGAAAAGCATGCAGAAAATAATCATCTTCTTCATCCTGATGAGTTCTGTTTTAAAATGTGCCAGGAGCAAAGTTGTGCTGTTCAAGTGTGACACTCCAGTTTGAACTGTGCTCAGGTAAGCTCTGCACCTACCTATATATTGCTCCCTGCTGGAGATGGAGACCCCACCCATTTCAGTTTGGAAAGCTTTGTAGAATGGATTAATGAGTAACCCTTTTTTCTTTTCCGCTGGCTGGGTGCATGTACGCGAGCTTGTGCGTGGGGGGGCAGGGATTGATGGAGTGAAAGAAAATGTGCCCCATCTGCACATTGGGCAGGAAAAAAAGAGAAAAGGGTGAATTCCCATTTTCACTTTGAGTCAAGAAATGAACGTACTAAAAAGTTGGTACTTAGAAACCACAGGCCTAGGTAAACAAAGATTCTGCATTTTTTTCCTGTGTCATACAGCAACAAATCTCTTCAGTCCATCTGCAGCTCTTCTGCACTGCTCTGGAGAAATATGACAGGACTTCTTTCAACATTTAAATGTATTTATCTTACTTACTTTATGGCTCCAAGGAATGGTTGTTAGCTAGTTCCTCCTGAAATCCATGAGCTGTGACTTTTTCATTCCCAGCTTGGATTCTGTTAGAGCTGTGAGTAAAAGCTCATCTTAGCATTTAAACCAGCTGAAATTTACTTTCTATTTGCTTGGAACCAGTAGCAGATATATTATAACAGCATTGTGGAGGGCACTCTGTAATGGGGTGAAAGTTGCAGGGAGAGGTGTTCTGGGAGAGAAGAATCCCTGGACTACACCCATTACCAAGAGGAGAGCAGTACTAGAAGAGCAGGGACTAAATCCTGATGAGTCAGTCCCAAGGGACACTATTATTTGTGGCACCTAAACACATTCAGTTACATCCCTCAGCAGCTGAGAATTTCCTTGGGTATGTAGAAGAATGGATGAATGAAGTCCAAACAAAAGTCTGTGCAGGCTCTAGGGACTTACTGGACTGCCAGCTCTAGGAATCAGTTGATTTTAAAATCACTGATCTTAATATTTCATCACAAAGAGGGAAAAAAATGCTTTAAATTACTTTTATGTATTATCATTATTTAATTATTATCAATACCATTGAAGGGTTCCTGTGTGGAATTAGTAGAGGGCAGTTAAAGTCACTTGGGCACCTTCACTGTGACGAATAAAAAGATGGTCATGTGTCTTTCAAATTAAATCTTTGCCTCTGAAAATCTGAAGATTCCAGAGGGCTTTGGGGATGCTTTACAAAATCTACCCAGAGTTTGGACTGCAGTTTTGTGCCTGGTAATCTGTGTAATATGCTGACATTGTTTCAAATGCACCTGTGTCTGTCTGGTGGGTGAATCTGGGCTCTCAGGCTGGGTCACTTGTTCATTGTTCAGTTAAAAATGAGTGTTTAAGCTGGTGAGAGCTCTATCTGGCATACTCTGGCATGTTTCTTTTCTGTGTACAAACAATTATTTATTCTATGCTGTTTATGTGCTTAAGTCATTTTTCATCTTTCAGAAAATGAATAGCTTAAAGGAATAAATTTTATAGGTGTATGTGTAAATACACATAACTGCACTCAGAGTCTCATGCATGCACACACAAACTCTCTCCTGGTGAAAGGGGTAGCTAATCACACCCAATAGAACAGAAATCCTGAAAAATGAGAACTGAAACAAGTAAGAAAAAAATACTTTCTTCTACCACATAGTTTGAAATTTTATTTCTTGAAGAAAAGGTCGTGTGATGATTTTTTTCCCCTTCAGATGCGTCTTAAAATAATTTTAGATAAGCAGCACAGCTGCAGTGTGAGGTACAGAGTATCTTAATAGGCTTTATTTGAAAGGTCTGGTTATTTATGGCTAAGGTTCATTAATGAAAATCAACAGCATCTTTGGTTTGAGAAACCACATGGTGACCAATACTTCTTTTTATCCCCTCTCTCTCCATCCCATTCCTGTGAAGCTTTGCAAAACTTTTTTTGTCTGTTGTCCAACACCTCCCTGAGGCTGCTGAGAACACGGAGAGATTATTTCCAGTAGTGGTGTTCTTTACAGGAAGAGGGGACTTGGCTCTGCTTTTCTTTACCACAACTTTTCTGTAGGTTATTGCCTGGTAACGCGGATGAACGTTCATTTATCCTCAATCCACTTATTGATTTACTGTTGGAAGTATTTGTAGTAAAGACACAGGCTGGTGGTAACGTTTGCTTTTACTTCTTATTGTCATTATTTCAACTGTGGATTCTTTTGGGAAGTTTCTTTGAGCCCAGATACAGCAGGTGGTCGTGGTAGCACTGTCAGCCATTTATACATCTCTGCTTGGTTGGTAGGTTGGGTGCTTTCCACTTGGATGTGTAACAGGACTCTGTTAGCTGTGGCATCATGTGGTGGTTGACAGTGTTTCATCCAAAGATATCACTGAAGGTTTTTGCTGGTCCAGACAACTTCAGAACCACTTAAAAACTTCAGTTAATGCACAGTGTAACTCTCCATGTGTTTTCAGAAGCACAGGGCTTGAAGGGGCAGAGGTAGATCTCCACCAAAATTATGGGAGGTGAGATGGCTCTGTCTGAGCTACTCCAAATTTAATTAGTTAGATCAGAGATCAGTTTTAAAGCTAGTGGAGTAAATGGGAAGTTAAACAATGGGCATTTGACAATGTGGTAACTTGTGTTTACCTATCAGGTCTCTAAAGCTGCCGCTTAGTCTTCTGTTTTGTGTTAGAGGCTGTAAGGCCACAATAATTGCTTCAAGGAAGCCATGCTGACAGAGAAAGTGAAATGCAAGGACAAAGGAGGACTTCCTCTATTGTCTAGGCAGTGGAGAAAACTCCTTGATATCCCTCTTATCAGATAAGAGCGAGCAGCAAGTTTTTTGTTTACGTCACTGCTCTCTTGTGGCTTAGGAACATGCTGAGTCAAACAATGACGGCCTCTCTCACACTGTTGCCGGCCCGGCCCCACAGGGATGGCTGGAAAGTGGAAATGTGAGCAACCTCCCAGCCCAGCCCCGCCAGGCGGAATCCTCCTCTTTCCTCTTGCGACGGTGCCACCCAAGAGCTGCATGACTTCGACCCCGAGAGCCCCATTCCCCCACCCACATTTTCCTTTACAGGAGAGCTGAATGGAGGCTTTTCCCATGGCTTAGTCATTGCTATGGCTCAGCCAAAAAACTCTGTAATGTACAGGGCTGCTTTCAAAGAATTTTTGTAACTTAGGTTTGTGAAATTTCATGTGTGTACTATCTGTGGATTGGGGGGATTGCAGGAGACAAGGGGAGAGAGTTATGCTGGAAAATGGGAGACTAGGAAGAAGATTCCTGTAAAACAGATTTAGAAAAACTGGTCTTCAAAATATCTCTGACAGCTTTGCAAGTTAGTTCTAGCCCCTTACAATCTTATTTTCCTATTATAAGCTTTGATATAATTATTTGGTCTTTTAACTTTGCTTTGAAAAGAGAAAACCTAACCTGGGAAAAAATCTATTCTTACCTTGTATTCGCTATAAAAATCAGAGTAAATATAACTCTGAATGGGGAGACACAGACACTAAAATATTAATAGGCAACAATATAAAACCATTTACATTCTCCATAATGTTCCTTCAGGGTTAACTTGTAGCCGATTTCTTTCCCATCCTGCTCCTTGGTCAACCCAGTGATGCTTTTTAGGCACATAGTTGGATGTTTTTGTGTCCTTAGCAACCACTAATAACAAACCATACTGAGGAAACATCCTGTCAACACCCAGAGCCTGAGACAAGCTTAGACCCACCCTACACAGAGCCAGATATTCAGAACTGTCCTCTTGTGGGCACATCCTTTTAAGTCTCCTTTAGTGCTGGCAGCAGCCTCCCACCTCCTGGGTCACACCTTTCTCTGCACGTAGGATGGAAGAAGCCTCACTGGGTGACGAAGTGGGATCTTCTGCCACTGCAGTCACCCATGTCACCCAGTTCCTTTCACATCTCAGCTAAAAACTCCTGCATAAGGCCTGAACAGTTCGACCTCTGTAACTAAGGGCTTAGAGCTGTCCCTGAGCTATGTTCCAGCTTTCATAGAGAGCTTCATTCTTCTTTGCAGTAGTGCTCATAATCTTTCCCCACTACCAGAGGACAGCCACGTTCAGAAGACGAGGCGGCAGCTGACAGGATGTTTGGCTACCACAGTTCTCTTAAAAATTTGAGGGCAGAAAGGAGTTGTTCTGCTGAAAGCCACAGATGGAGAGAGGTTGGGGCAAGTCATTGCTCCTGCTCTGTGTGGTAGCCAGGACTTCTGCTGCTAAGGGGTTTGATGCATGGCAGGTCTGCAGGTCTCCTTGTGAAAGATGGCCCACAGAGAACAACCTTTCTACCACAGAAGTGTTGTCCGTTTCCCAGCATTCCCAACATATTTCCCACTGATTCCACTAAGAGACAAGCCTACAGTGTGAAAAGCAGGGATATGGGAGTACTGAAACCCAACAGTGTGTGTCATGTTCATCGCAAATGTTGAGAAAGAAAAATCAGAAGAGATACATGCAGGTGTTGGACAGTGAATGGAGGATGCAGAATGGCACAATGCAAAATGCTTCCTTTGTTCATTTACTATTGTTAATGAACGGAAGGAGCAGAAGTCAGAAGAGAGACACTTCTGTTATACAGTATCAGTAGCATAAAACAAAGAACCTCCAAACCATTACAGGCTCAAGATGGATGTGTCTAGTGCACAGTCTGGTACATAGGTTAACTATTCCACTGGCAGCTGGGGCTCCCTATATCCTGATGTGCCTTGCATGGTGATCAGCAGGACACTACAGCTTGAGTTTTGATAACAGAATCAAAGATTTGATGTTACTGATTCTTTTGGAAGTCGCTCCCAGGGTTTGGTGAGGTTGCTGTGCTGGTTTGGGATCTCTGCAGCAGTCCAGTTGTTCCCCTCTTATACAATCTAAAGCTAAATACAGGGCACAACCACTGAGGGGCTATGGCCCCTTTCCCCTCCTCCAGCAGATCTGCACTGATTTTGCCTTATTAATACATTCTACATAAAGTTATCTTCAAAATAAAATGCAGTTTTCTCCTTTTTATTTTGGTTATTCTTGGTAGATGCAGGTGACTGAATACCACTTATTTCTGACTAGTTCTGCTTTCTGGTTTTCAGATACTATCAAAATACTACAGATCATACTCTCCTTCATCTATGTATATGTGTTTACTGTTTATATACAGTTTCTATTAGAATTATTTTTAAGGATAGTGTTGATTCCAGATCCTGTAAACTCAGTCACATTGTTCTCCTGCCCTTTCTTTTGTGTCTTCCCAGGGACAGTGTCACGTCTCACGGTGCTGGGGCACCTCTGGCACAGCAAGAAGTAGAGAGGACAGAGGAGCAGTGTGACATTGCACTGGAAGATGTGGTCTGCCTCCCTTTGGGGTGACTTCGAGTCCCTGCTTGCACACCAACTCCTCAGCTTGCCCTGAGCACCACCTCAGTATGTGCTGCAGACCCCTGAATCAGCCACCAGATGTGCTGTACTTCTGCTCCCGCAGCACAGGAGAGCCTTTGGTGTCACACTTCGTCGCCGAAGCACCTCTGCAGTTCTCGGGGTGTAGGAATGCAGGTGCTTTCCTCACCTGCAAAGCCATTTAAAGAGCCTTCTCCTCACGTTGCTGCTACTCCGTGTCACAGTTTGTTGCAATCTGAGGAGCCCTTGGGTCATTAGAGTGAAGTCCCTCTTGCAAAGGCCTTGAAAGCTTGTTTGTTTAGCTTTGTTTTGATTGCAAACATTTCACTGTCAACCCTACTTTCTCCTTAGCACACCTGACAGATTTGCAAATAGAAATGAGTTGCTAGAAGTCTGAAACTCCCCTTCTACTGGCTTTACTACCGAACACAACTGTGATCACCTGTGCAACAAGTGCCTCCTTAGCACACGAGGCTGAGGGGGCCAGTGGCTCCCACTCAGCAGCATCGTTCCAGGAACAGCAATTTGGTGCCAGTGCAGACAGCATTCAGCCCTTCTGCAGTGGCTCAAGGGCAAATTGATGATTCTGGCAGAATCATTTTATGGAAGGGCATTTAGGGGAATCTTAACTCTGCACCCTTGTCTACATTTAAGACTCCTGCAGGTATGATGGTATTGTTCAGGCAGGATTTGTTGTTACTTTTCAGGCAGGTATATTAATAAAAACCCTGATGCAGAAGTAGCTATACTAGTCTAGAATTCTCTTAAATAGGAATAGTATTCTGTTTCTCATACATTAATTGCTCTGTTAATGAAATGCACTTTGTTATGACTCTTAACTTCATGAATTGATCTGCTGTTTAATTGTTTACAGCAGGTTGAAGACTGCCGAGGTGACTAACTCATGCTATCCTTAACAGATAAAACTTCAAGCTAGTAACTTTGTAAAAACAGCTTTTCTTTATGACCTTTTTTCCAGATGTCTCTGTCTTCATCTATAACTAGACATACCTAACGCAAGGATGCGTGTGCCTGTGCCTGCAGATTTATCTGTTATATGCACACACATACAGATTTGAGAAGCTATATAGCACAGTTGTTTGCATAATGAGTTTCATTTCTCTTCACAGGTCAGCACCTTAAGCGAACCTTGGAAAAACTATTGTGTGAGCAGTCAGCACACCAAGGCAGCAGCACCCGTTGGGTAGAGCTTGTCTTGGATAAAAAGCTGAATGCTGTGGTTTCACTGACTTGTCGTTGAAACCTTGTGGTTTCTGTGTAGGAGGCTGTATAGGCTGGACACGTTCGACATCCTTGTTTCTGAGCTGTGAAATCTGTACATCTAATTTATGAAAATTATCTCTGGTTCAATTTTATTCTTTTTTTTTTAATGAAGTCAACATATTTTCCTTGCATTCAGTGGAAACAGTAATGGAAATGTTTTAAGATGCATTGTGAGCATGTTTTGACCTCAAAAAGCGAGACAAATCAAGATATTCTTGGTTATGTTTAAGGTCTAGGAAGGAAATTTAAAATTAAATACAGAGGGCCAGATGTGAGAGGAAAGCATTTTCTAAAGTGTGGAGACAAATAGAGTAAGTAACTGTGGGAAGTGACAGAGGCATTATAAAATAAAAATCTTCCACCTGAGAATTTGATTTAAAAACCCCCAAATAGCTAAGTAAGATAATTTAGAATAAATTATGGTACTGGTACCATTTAAGGTAACCAGCAGTATCTGTAGTCTTTCAGGTGGTCTAAATAAATAAATTTACATGTAAGGTAAATCCAAGACTAAAGAATCTAAAAGTAGGGTAGAGAGGGAGCTGCAGCAGAAGCAGTAGCAGTCACAGCAAAACATAATTGAACAGTTGATCAGTTGTGTGTTTTTCCTTCTGTAGTTGAGTTCCATGCTGCGTTCAGTGAATTGATTCACAGGATCACAGAATCATCACTTAACTGGAGCCAGGAGAGCCTTGGACTAGGCTGTGTGAGCCTTCATTCCTTCCCTCACTCTCCTCCCTTTTGCTCTGGTGAGTGCCTCCCATCTGGTAACTCCCCAGAAAGCTGAGCTGTAGCAATACAGGACACCTGAACCTCTAATATTGGCAAATCCCATTCCCTTCACTCTCAGGATCAGTGACTGCAGTGACTGCCCAAACTTTTGAGTTTTCACCAACAACAGTTTTGCCTCTGCCAGGCAAGTTCCCAGAAGCATGTACACCATTCCCTCTGATTGAACCTATGGGAATGAATTAAAAGTGAGCAAAGACCTCTGAATAGAAAACAAAGGAGAAGAAAAAGTAACATTCAAGGTAATAAAACAAAGTTTCTTGCTGAAATATAAATGAAATTACTATTTGGGTGAAAAGAACTAGTCGGTGTGTTTGTGGGAGTACCAAAATCTGTCTGAAAACATTAGTCAAAGACTTCTGTGTGAATAAAGATTGAAAGTGTGATCACTCACTTAGCTGTTTCAGAGGGATGACTGCAAGATTCATCTTAATAATTTTCAGTAATTTCCATATCGAAACATCAATAGAAGACCATTGATTTTAATTCCTTGTTACTATCTCATTAGTCCATTCAGGAGAATTATTCCTTTTCAAGGAAAAAAAATAAAATCAAAAGTGTTACTCTAAGTGTTGTACCTTTGACTAGAAAATTAAAGTGTCTTGTCCTGCTTGTGTTTCCTTTTCAGAAACCTGAGGGAGTAAAGATGATGACTGCATCTGTAGGTGAATATACAAGAAAATAGTAAAACTGGCCTCTAAAAATACTGTTCTGGACAAGGACATTTTTCTTGCCTTTTGCTTATGAGCTTCCTGCAGACTTACCGACTTAGCAATTGGTACCCATTCCTTGAGTAGGACGGTGCTGTTTCTCTGAACTAACTCATGGGAAACCAAAAGGCAAACAAGAAGGCATGGAAGATCCTAGCCTAGAACAATGGAGGCTTTTGAAAATCACATTCTTCCCATTATTACTGCAAGATATGCATATAGGCAGATAACCAAGGTCTGACTTTGTTTTGAAGCACTCAGACATTACCCTGAAGCAATATCATAGGATTCATCATTCCTTCCCATATAGCTCAATTTCCACTCCTGGATCCTCCTCTTCTGATTATCATAAGGATTACACAACTACTTTGTTATTCAACCCATGGGAAATGCCTGTCAATGCCTCTTTTACTTGGTAGCTAACCCTCCCAGGATACTTGCATCCCTTAAATCTCCCCTTCTGCAGGTTTGAACCCCGGTGTTGAGGGCGCAGCTGAAAAGTCAGAAGGGATGCTGATGGCACTCCAAAGGCTGCAAAATAATTGTGCTTGATACTGCTGCACAAAGGGCAAAAACGTGAAGGGAAGTGGAAACATTAAGCCTGAGAACAGGAAAACTCGAGAGAATCTCAGAAACGGCCTGAAGAAAAAAGGAGACAAAGATGTTATTTCCAAAACAATACTCGGAGATCAAAGGAAGCTGATGTGCTTTCAAACACTCTTTGTGGCGGATCTGCAAGGAAAGGTTAAAGAACATTGTTTTCAAAGGTGCTGTGAAAAATGCAGAGTGTGGCAGAGAAACAGTAGACCCTGTAGATTTTTTCTTGTCTTTTTTCCTTGCTGTTGCCTTCTGCACGACTGATTTGGCCACACTGAGAGAAATGTCACCGTCCACTTTATATTGCCTTTAAATTGAACAGAGATGAACAGTTTTATCATCTGATATAATCATGTGCCATGGAAACTCTCCTTACTGGTTGTCTGAGCTGCCTTTTCTCCTTTATTGCTAGAACTAGTTCTGTGCACAAACTTCCCCCCTCAGCTCTGTTCATCATATCTTGATTGATTTTATTAAGTTTGGCCAATTTCTGTCAAAGCTAATAAATAACTAGACATATTAAAATGTTCTGTGCTGACACTTTCATATGATCATTTCAATTTTCCATTAATTATATTTAATTATGAAGTTTTATTTGAAATAGTTTTAAAAGCTGGGAAAGAAACCTTTCTTCATTGTTTGATGCAACACGTCCAATCTGCAGTGAGCTTTTTTTTTCTTGATCATCTCAATAGTTGCTGTGTGTTTTGTGCCACTTCATTTGGTTTCTGGCAAATTAAAAAATTCAGAAGCTCTCCCTTTTTTATGTGATCAGTCTAACATTTATAGTCATTCCCTGTGCTTTCTTAGATCTTTATGATTCAGTACACATGCTCTGAAAAATTTTTGTTTTTTCACAGGTGACAAACAATGCCAGGGTTATATACAGTGAGTAACCAGTATTCCAGGAAATGGAGGACAAAGAAAAAGGACACAAGTAAAACCAGACCTTCAGCATAAAAAGCCTGACGTTGGTCCTTGTCCTTCCTACTTGATGCAGGAGGGTTAAGTGATCTGACATAAAAAAGGAAGGTCAGTAAGCCAGTGTGTCAAAGTAGAACTACCTGGGCACTCCAAGGCAGTTCATATGGGGCAGGTATAATGTAGGTTAAAGGTAAAAGAACTTCTGCCTTAATAATTTTTGTCTGCTTCTAACAGGGCCACGGCAATTTTCATTATCTTACCAGACCAGGCTAGGGAATGTGGATTTGCCAGCTGTTTGGGCAGGTAGTAGTTTCCTTTTTCTCTGACAAAAAGATAAGTAGTAAAACTTTTGGAATTCAAACTGTATCTTTATATTTATGCTGCTCCCTCATGTTTAAAGAGAGAAAACGTCAGTATTTTTATCGAGGGTAAGAGGATGGTCAGGAAAAGCCAGTATTTTATACGTTGCTATCTTCTCTATATAAAATTGTATTTCATACAATACATTGTCTTCTCATTAGTGTAAATCTTTCTTCAATGTTACTTAAAATCTTCCATCAGTTAGCAGAAAATGGCCTAATATGGGTGGCTGTGGACTGCTGTGCCTTATTAGCTCTTTAGACCTACACAGCACTTTATTGCACCTAATGAAAGTGGGGTAAAATAGACTTATTTAGCTATTTTTGTGTTCCCATTTAATCCAATGACTGGAAACACAGTCCCTTTGGCTGCTTCTTGCTCTGGACTTCTTCCAAGAAATCTGTATATTCCGTACTGAAGGGATTCAGGGAAGTTGCACCTCCACGGTGTTGATTTACTTTTCTTCTCCCGCGAGCTAAGATTTCTTCAAGGATGACACTGTGCACGAACAAGAGCAGCTCAGTGCCAGGGGTGAGCATTCACATACCCATGTGTGAATCAGAGAAGCTGAGTCCACACCTCCATTGCCTCTCAGTCTAGTACTGAGAAAGCTTTCCAGGGCTGATTAGTCATTTGAGTGAAGTGCAGTAAATGCCAGAGAAACTAATTAAAACAGAACCTCGCTGAGTGTGAGGCATAGCTGCTCTCTAGTGGACTTGTGAATAGTGCCAGCAGCTCTACACTTATCCCCAGAAAATAATAGTGTAGATACCCTGCTGAGAGACAGAAGATGAAAACTCCCTACACCTGTGAGTTCAGCTGCTTCACTTTCTTGCCACCTCTTCTCTCTTTGTAGCTGGCTTACACCAGGGTTTCAGTGAAAAAACAATGCAGAAGCAGCTTTAAAAAGTATCTCCTGTCCAGTGCTGTGGAGAGACAATATTTCGTTGTCTCTGTGTTATGGGTCTGTTTGCAGAGGACAGTGTTTCCATTTAGCATCCTGAGAGTAACAGGTATCTCAGAGCTAAGGAAAACTTTTATCGGAAAAGGGGGAGGTGTTTGAAGTACAAGTGCTTATTTCCTGAGGCGGCATTGAAAGCAGAGGGAAAAATAACTGCTGTACAGAGGACCTCCCTTTTTGGGAACGTGAGATCCTCCTGGGCTTTCTCAGGAGAAAAGGTAATGATTTCCATGGGATTGAGGTCAAATAAGTGCATGCACACAGAGGGCCTTGGGAAGGCAGGTCCTGCCCAGCACAGTCTGGAACTGGATATGGTATGGAGCAGTGCTCAGCCTACAAACACCCCCAGGGACAGAACTTCTATTCTTGACCTTCCCAGCAGCTTCACTGGCTCACTGTTTAGCCTGCTGTCCACTACATATCAAGGAATTCTCCTATATCTACCAAAATGCCCCAAGCAATAATCTTCTGCCTGTATTGATTCATTGACAGGTAATATTTAAAGAATTTTAGAAGAAACCTATCAATTACATTCTTCTATTGCAATACTTTCAGCAAAAATCAGTGACACATTTCATAAACAGCCCCTGAAGTAACTTAGGGACCAAGTAATGGGTTTCAAACCCACTAAAGGTTTATTGGAGAGACTGAAAAATTTGTCTTTAATACTATGACCAAAAGTAAGTGTGCAACACAATGCATTCTGGAAAGAGGCTTGGTGCTGTGCAAGAATTGTTCAGCCACAGACAAAGCACTGGGGTGTTTGTGACTGTATTTTACTCACAAATGCAAACAACAGCCCCAGTGGCACTGCTGTGAAGAAAGTGAACTCCATCCTCGCTGGAACTGGGACACCCACAGTGATAAAACTGGTTTGATTGTGGATCCTCTGGTTACACTAAATCACATTCATTCTCTTCTGGCAGGCACAAAGTCTACAATTTCTCATAGCTAATTTGTTGCTCATGAATAATTATTTGCATCTTCCATTGTGAAGGAGTTCATTGAGTCCTTCTCCCATCTACATACCTAGAAAGGGGGGTTAGGTGGTTCTGTGCCTGAAGTGAGAAGCTAAGCTGAGAGTCTGGAAGGGCTTCCACCTCTGCAGAGCAGAATATTGAACACCTTCCTTTTACTGAAACTGAGGAAAGACTTCCTTACCTTATTAAGTTAAAAAATCTGGATTTTGTAGTCTGTGTCCCCAAATAAATGGATATATTGTCCATTGTCCCTTCCATTGTGTACATGTTTGAACATATGAGCCTCTGATCTTTGGCATTGCACAAGCACCCAACCCTTAATACTCAGTATAGATGACAGCAGAGAATGGGAAGAAAGTCTGACTTTTGCTACTCTTATGGACCATCACTTCCATCCCTTAGTGAGAGTGGGGTAATGGATGTCTAAATGAAAAAGGCTCGAACTTTAAAAATAGGAAATGCATTTTGTCTCCATAGGGAACTTAATAGGCACACCTGAAGGATCACCTTGATCTGTGAAAATGTGTCAGTCTGATCTCTGCAGAGGTGAAAATATGTACATGAAAACTAATATTGTCTATTTCCTTTTTGTTCCGCTTCCTGTATGCAGAGCCCAGGTTGTTTATTCTTGTGAATGATGCAATGGGTTAACGGATAGTATGTGGGTTATCAGTAAGGAAATCTGAAGGTACAAGGACCATAACAGTACCTAATGTTTCACTTTGATTAAACTGGTGGAATTCTGTCTAAATGGAAAATTGTGAAGGCGTACAGCCTTCATTTCATCAAGAGGATCCGGTAGGAAGTAACTCAGAAGACAAATTGTCGTATTATTTCTAAATTATTGTCATATTATTTCTAAATTATCAAATGCTTTAAGGACTTTCAATTCAAAATCCATGCAGTCTTTTTACAAAAGATAAAATATATGCATAGTCCTTCCTTGCCAAGGCGGAGATTTAGGAAGGGGCTCCGGGGAAGGGTTTGGTAGATTTACTTAGGAGCCAAGAGAAGTCACCAGGAGGTTGCATTCTGTAACTTAGCTTGCACAAGAGAATGAGTGTGATTCCTTTTGGATACTGCTTCCATGACAAGCAGCCTTGTGTATGTCAAAGCACTTTATTGGCTTTAGAAATCTAAGTAAATTTAAAATATTTTATATCAATTTTTTTTTTAATATGTCTTCCTGTTTGTTTCTTTGCTGCTTTATAGAGTGGGCAGCAATGCAGGACAAAGCTCAGTTGCCTTTTAGAAATGAAAAGAGCTGGCACACAGGGAAAGTGCCCTTAATCCCCCACCCCTGAGAGCTTCAAGGTGCATGGCAGAGCTTCCCTCATAGGAATCCACACCAGGCCAGGTGTCACCCAAACCCTCGTGCAGTCCAGTCGGCTCCCCTCCAGGTAAGCCGGGAGAGAGGCTTGAGTATCCATGCACAGGAAAGGCAGCAGCAGGATCATTTCAGTAGCTACATTCACCATCATGCATCTCAGTGGATCTGAAACGCCCTTTTTTATGTCTTATGCAAAAATATTTGGTGCTTTACGTGGGCAGCAATCAAGATTTTCTCTGAGGTGGGTCTGATAGACATTGTTTCTGTGCCCAACTGCTCTTGCTTGAATAAAGATCAAGAATAATGTTTTGTTAAAAACCCATAAGGGAGGGAATGCCCTTGGGTTACCCCACCTTAGCACTGCATGTTGGTGTTTTGTATCTAGGGTGGGGTGGTTTATATTTTGATAGACCATTACCTAGGAGGGAAGCAAATAACCTGAAACCTTGACCTGATTAGTGCCTTGTTCCTCACCAATGTTGTTGTTTATATGCTGCAAAACTGCCAGTGAGGGCAGCCAGGAACTAAAGACAGTCCTATACACTAAAGGCTGGCAAGCAGTTTTCCTGGGATGATGTCACCAAGTACATTAGTTTACCCAAGGCTCTGAGAATTAAATGCACAGGCAGTATTCTCCTCTTAAATTTATAGGTGAGAAGTACCTCAGTGAGTGCCTTCAGTGCCAACCACGTACCTCCTGCTGCAAGATGCAGGACCTGCATGGTGTTGGCACCGGTTAAGAATCTCTGTGGCATTAGTCACAGCTAGTGGCTACCCACAGTCATTCTGGCTGTCTGAGCAAGAAAACTTGTGGGTTTGTTTCAGCTTCCTTGCTAGAAGTCTGAAAGCCAGACATCCTCATTTTGGGCAAGAGATGCACTCTCAAACCTGAGCTATCCTGCTTATTTCTTGCTATGGCCTGTCCACATCACAAACCCTGTGCTCCCCTGATGGCGAAGGGACAGCTTCCAGGGCCTCGTTGTTTGTAAAGACCATATCTCCCAATTTCCACTTTTTCACCAGATGCTGACCATTTCCCTCTCTGACTTCAAAAACCTCGGTTTTGTTTTAAACAGATTCATTTTGTTTGCCTTGAGAGAGGCTTTTTTGTAAAACTCTGCCTTATTGCTGCTCCACTCTTTCCTAAATCTCAGATGGAAAATGCCTCCTTCTGTCTCCAGACTTGTTTTTCTCTTCTGCTGGGACTGATTTAATTCTTATTCTGCTCTTCCAATATTGCTCAAAAGATGTTGCAGAAAACAAAGTTGTATTGTATTGAAACAGAAAACAATTTCAGAATGGGATGAATCACCCTATCTTCAAGCCCCAGCTAAAAATAATAATAATAAAAAAAGGATGATTCACAGTAGAAAGTCTATATGAGGTTTCTCAAATTCAGTTCTGGTTTATCATCTGTGAGGCAATTCTGCGCTTGTCATTCTGGCAATGTGGTATCATTTTACTTGAAAATGGCTTGGAGGTTTTACTGATTCATTCTGGGAGACGACTTTGTTGGTAAATCAGGTGGTTATTTTTGCTTCTTTCACGAAGTATTTGAAGCATATTTCAGACTATAGAAAATTGAAGTAAGTAAAAGTAAATATATAATAAAACATAACAATAAGTACAGTCAAAATGCAACACGCTTAAGGCTAGCGTGAGGCAGTGCCTTTTTTTATGTGACACATGAGCTGTGGAAGCTTTTGCCTCAATATCATCGCGGCAAGACCTTTGTGAGGTTGAGTACAATTGGGCACACTGGTAACATCATCTCTAGTTAAATTACAGCAAAGGGATGAAAAGAAAATGAAAATGAAAAAAAAAAGCCTGGGGGACAGCAATGCCTGCCCTGCATTCCTTTGGATGCAGGAGTGCCTGGTGCCACAGGTTGCCAGGGCTACCCCAGCTAGGTGCTGGGGCTGGTTTTCAGTCCCCTCCAGCTGGATCCAGCTTTGCAGTTCCCTTCACCTGGGCAAAGGCTGTGACTTTCTGCAGCCCCTGTAAGGCTTGGCAAGCAGGATTGATGCCTGGATCTGGTGGTGCACTGGCTTCCTTGGGGCTTTAAGGGACAGTGATCCCCCTACCTACACCAAAATTCCTGTCCCTCTTTATCAAAACAGACCAAAAGTCTGGTCCAGTGTGAAGTCTGTTTCCTGTTCTGTATAGTGAGCAGAATTTTGTAATCTGGCTGGAAATGTACCTTGTTCATATGTCTAATTTTGTATTATCAAATGATCCCCGAAGAGGGAGTCCACAGGACAGCTTTGGTGGGAGTTGAGCTGTGCATCAGCATCAGCTGCAGGAGCACTCTAGAGACCCAGCAGCTTTTTGGTGGACTGGGGGGACTGGGTGCATTTTGGGGATTGGTCCATGAGGGTAAGGGAAGTTCCTGAACTCACAACAAATTGCACTGGATTTAAATAAAAAATATAATTGCAGTAGTGAATAAAGGATACTGAAATACTCTTTAATATTTTCCATTTCCCTAACAGGCCTTTTTCAAAATTATTGCAAGGGAGATTGTGAAGTAACCAAGCTTTGCTACCCAGGTGAGAGCAATGGAGCAGAGAAGTGGCACAAGCCTCCTCCTGAGCCCCTCCTGCTTGGCTGCCAGCCCCAGCTCCTGCAGGTCAGTGCAGTGCCTGGTGACTCCGAGAAGAAGGGTGACTAAGAGGGGGACAAAAGTTAGTGGAGGCTGCCATGGAGCCCTGTCACAGGAGGTGTGACATTTGTGGCAGCGCTGATGTATTTGCTGTGAATTGCAGAAAGGGCACACGAGGTCAGATGGCCGAGCTCCTTGGCTCTCCCGCTGAGGGCTGTCTGGACTAGAAATCAGCTGCTGCCTGGTGAAAGCTTTTTATGAATCACTTTTAATTAATACCCGTGAAGGTGGTGGGAGGGGGCAGTGTGAAGAGGGATCAGTGCTGAGTGTGGCCAGAAGCAGTGCTGCTGACAGGGCACACTTCCCAGGCTGGCACAGGCACAGCGGCAGCAGCGCTGCTCTGAGATCCGCAGCTGCACGTAAACTCCACGTGCCGACAGTTTCCATCTGCTAGCACTGCCAACCAAACTGCCTCTGGAATGAGTCCAGAGGAGAGACATTGAGCTGATCACAGGGCTGGAACAACTCTCCTATGATGACAGGCTGGGTTGTTCGGCTTGGAGGAGGAAGGCTCCACGGAAACCTTACAGCACCTTCCAGTACGTAAAGGTACAAGAGAGCTCAAGAGGGACTTTTCACAAGTGCATAGGACAAGGGGGAATGGCCTTAAGCTGCAGGAGGGTAGGTTTAGATTAGATTTAGCATGAAATTCTTTTCTGTAGGGTGGTGAGGCACTGAAACAGGTTGCCCAGAGAGGTTGTGGACTCCCCATCCTTGGAGGTGTTTCGAGACCAGGTTGGATGTGGCTCTGAGGAACCCGGTCTGGTGGAAGGTTTCCTGCCCATGGCTGGGATGTTGGAACTAGATGAGCTTTAAGGTCCCTTCCAACGAAAACCACCCTAAGATTCTATGACTAACTGAGTTTTCACAATCTACACACTTTTTTAGAAGTACATTTGATGTACCTATCAACCACATCTACTATAGGACAGCAAAAATGGTAGACATGATTTGTTTATGATTTATTTAGAAATCATTTTACATTATTAAACTAGTGTGTTTTGTTTGGGGGCGTTTACTGTTCTTCTAGTGTATAATAGATATTCTTCCTAGCGTTCTAAGAGTAGTCGTATTCATGTGGGGGAAAATGAAATCCCCGTCCATAACTGAATTTCAAGCTGAATATATCACAGAGAGAAAATAATATATATATTATGCCTTTGGTGTATCCTACATCTATGAGCTGTCACACCAGCAAGCAACCACCTCTTAGGGGCAGAAATGAAAGCTTCCCTTTACAAACCTGGATTCACTCACACCCGTAGGTCACCACAGCTTCAGCAACATGAGTACTGCAGTTCCTGCCAAGGTGCTAAGAGTTCCTTTCACATGCACATTGGTGCCCTCTTTCCTTGGTGACAGGAAACCTGAGACCAGCCGGGAGCTGTCTGTCTACAAGTGTCACAACCTGCACCTCCAAAAATCCCTCTGGGCTCTATGGTCACTGAGCTCGCACCTGGGCACATGTGGGTGTCACTCTGTTCCCTGCCAGCCCACGTCAGTGTGAAAACTTGTGCTGCTTTGTGGCAAAAGGGACCCTGGGGACATTCAGACATTCTATGGGTGCCCAGGCAGTGTCTTCAGCATAGAAATGAACCCTTTTAATGTACATCTCTACCCAGATGATGGGTAAGGTAGGACCAAACCTGTAACTACCCACGAGAACATTAAGCCTGTGAATGACAGTAAGGCAGTGTTGTAGAAAGAACAAGGCAGCAGAATAAGGGATTTAAAGATACCTTGTTTTAATGACGTGAAATATAAAAATATAGGCTGATCTTTTGTCACTTCTACTGTTTTGCCTTATGCTTTGCAATCCCATACATGAATAGCAGTAAATTTTTATTCAAACACCAATTTGCTCACAGGTTTGCATTTCTGAGGGTAATATAGACAGCTGTTTTGTAGATTTGGTCTTAATTACAGGCAAAGACAAACTTGTCTGCCAAAGCAGTGTTCAGCCACCTGAGAGTTTTCCAGCAGCAGGTAATTCACAGGTACTGAAAAGGTTATAAGATGTCAAAGATTCTCATTTAAGGTTGCCTTTAAAATTATATTGTCTGTCTACTGGAAATGTTTTATTCCTGAAGACTTTGTCAAAGGGTGTTTACTTAGGTATTATTTCTGCAGCTGGGAACGGCATAATAGAGGTTTTTACTTGGTTGCCACCATAGAAACTCAAGTTTCACTAAGCAGACTAGGACTCAGATATTCCATGAAGTTCTGAATTGAATAAAATAAAGTGACGTAACATCAGTGAATGTGAAGTGAATTTAAATTTACATTTCTATGAGTCAAAGGCCTAGACAATGTAAAATAAGAATTTTGCACTTAGAAAGTAAAAAAATTAGCAGCACTCACTGTACAGTTTGGAAAGCTGTCCTGTGGTATAGCCAAATTAATTCCTTTCCTTTGCACCCATGCTCAGGGTTAGGGTAGAAACTTTGATTTCAGACTAGTTATTTCCGCTAAAAACTTCAGAGTACTTAAATTTGTAAGTTGATCTTTGTAGTTTGCAGTGCTGCTACAGTTAACATAATGTGGATTTAACTTTAGTGATTGTTCTTATAGATCTGCCCATTGCTCCAAATCCTACCTAAGTCACTTGCTGTAGCAATGATGAAAATTTCTGCAATTTTGGTGCTCAGTGTTTAAGTGGTTGGACAAAGTATCAGAAACCATCTGTTTCATACACACAGCAATAAACATGAGAGGGACAGCAGAAGGTTTCTGCCACAGCAATGCCACCTATGTTCTACGCCCTAAGGAATGACCCAAGCAATGGGATAGGTTCATGAATACAGCAAAAAGCTGTTGAAGAAAAATGTCTTTATCCACATACTCATGGAGTAACATTCTAACATGGCCAATCTTACCAAGTTTCACAATGAATCGTAGGTGGGAACTGAAAAAAGCAAACTGTTGCCCGAACATCGTTACCGTAAGTGTAAAGGAAAAGAAACATTGTAGGTGGGGATCATAGTTCTGAGCCATTCCTTTGGTGTCTTATATGTAACTGTCCCAAAAAATCCCCAATAGGACTTCACCGTCACAAACGTCCCGTTCTGCAAACAGCCTGCTTGTTCTTGCCTGCTTGGCCACAACCCCTGAGCACTTCTGACAAGAAAAAAAAAGAATGCCATTTGACGTATTTCACATTTCCACTCCTGTTTAGCGATCTTTTTCCTTCTGTCTGCGGTTGTTTAACCTTGATCCAGTCATTCAGGTGAGAACAGAGAAAAGTGGAAACAAGGCTATGTATTTTTCCTCCCGTGTGTCAAGACACAGCACGGTCAGGGATGGACTCAGTGGCCTTCAAGTTAAAGTGTTCTTTGAAAACAAAACAATATTTTGATTATGGCTCAGTGACATTTAATTTCTGCAGCCAATAGTAATTATTTTACCGTCTGGACTGTTGAATTTTCCCCTGGAAGATGGCTGAACCACAGAGGAGATCGTGGGGAAGCACCGTCCAGGTGCCAAGCTCCAGAATCCACAGTGCAGCCAAGGATCTGTTCTACATTTTGCAAAATCATCCTTTGCCTGTGCGTGCTTAGACTTTGTTAATTGCAAGCTGTTCCGCTGCAACAAATATTTCCGTGGAGTAGGGAGCGGGGAAGCATGTTTTGGGATAAAATCCAGGCTGCTGTTTCCAGCCCGTGAGCTGCCTACATTGCACTGGCAGCTCCGAATTAGGTGACTCAGTCCTGTGTGGTCCCAGTCAGTCAGAAAATAGCAATGTTTGTGGCACGCAGGGTGCTGTTCCTGGTCCCATCCTATTGAGCAAATCAGTGTTTTGCAACGACCACTGCACTTTTCCTTTCCCTGGTGCCACACCCAGAGCAGCCTGCTTGATTTTTCAATAGCCAAGTATACCAGTGATAGCAGGGCCAGTGCTTTCAGAAGTGAGTCTTGGAAATGGTGGGTGAAAATTGCCTCCTCCCATTAGACGCCTAAATAAAATGCCTGCCTTCAAAAACACGTTCTGAAAGCCCCGGACCTTATCATTAGTGACATTTTGTTGAGATCTGTTATCTGTGTGGTTCCACAAGTGACCTAGAATAAGAAGAGAAGAATTCTTGTTTTTAGAAATGGAAGAATTTGCCCTTTAGGGAGTCCTCCATGACGCAGAAATATTCAGGCTGTCTGCTGGCCTTTGCTCTGACTGTCATTGCATGGGATGTTCTTTCTAAGCAGTGTGGAATTGCCCAGTGGCAATCAACGAGCAGAAGCAGCTGGAGATGATCCAGGATGGTTTTGCTGGCCGTGCTGCTTTCCCAGGGCGAGCAGGGTTGGGGCAGAAAATCCACCGCAGCATGAATGAGCAGCCGGAAAGCCGAGCAGGGGGAATTCATGGCACACCACAGCAACTGTAGTGACTGCTGCAGGCCACAGCCACAGTGTGGATTGAGGTTGCCCTCGGATTTTTCACTGATTTCTTTCAGCGTATCTGCAGCCAAACAAATCAGGTCTGGCGTTCTTTTAGCTTCACTTCAGCAGAGCCAAAGCAGACTTCCTGCTGTCGGCCGCAGCAGGGTGCAAAGGCTTGGGACAGGGTCTGTTCTCAATGTCAGGGAGTAGCACACAGGTCCTGGGTGCTAAGCACAGTCAGGGAACTTGTGTGGGCAGCTAAGGGCATCAGAGGGGTTTGGGCTGTGTATTTCTACTGTTTCATGTTGCACAGGGTCTGGCTGCAGATTTATATCAACTGGGAGTCAGGAAGCATAAAAATACCGTACCACATTTGATTTTATCATTATTAGTATGAAGACAACACCCCAAAGACTCTAATTCTAGCTTATACAAATAACTAAAGCCTGCCTAATCTCCACTACGATTTCACTCCAAGTTAGCTCCAATTAAGAATACTTATTTTTTCAGAGGTAAGCCCTTGCCAGAAAGAGTAGTTTCCTTGAAACCACTGGATTTAGATGGACGTTATAGGACTCGATCCATAAGCTGAAGTGTTGGTCTGAGTAGACTAAGGAAGAGGTCCTTAATTTTGATTTCTATCTCTAGGTACAATCTTGCACTTTCTCAAACATTGTCCTTTTCTCATTGAATAACGAAGGGGAAAATGGTTTCCCGAAAGGGCTTGTGAGAGGCAGAGTACTGTCTAATATTTAATCTAGGAAAAGTTATAATAGGAAAAAAAAAAGACTTGCAGGAGACTATTAACCACTTTTTCTATCAGAAATATGCAAAAAGAATTGCCATGCTAGGCAAAGTCTGTCTACACATCCTAGAAATTCAATATTTAGTAGAAGTAATCACCACTGCAAGATCTGTTTCTCTCTTTTGGTAACCTCCACAAGAAAGAATAAAAATGGATAAACTATGTGGGCACCCATCAGTCTTAATCCAGAATACACCTGTCTGCACATGGAGTTATTCAGAAAGATCTGCTCTTCAGCAGATCCAGATTCCACCCTTAGAAATGCAGAGCAGGAATATCACTTACACACCTTAAACAAGAGCTAAAGTCTTCCCAAAGCTAAAGAGACACAATTCTGTAGTCTTACCTTTTTTTAGTGTGCATTCTCCTTCCAAATTACTGATCCATAAAACTGCAAATGCTAGTACCGACATGAGAGCTGAGCAAAAGAAAAAAGTTCTGATTAAACAGTTTGCCTCTGTCAATGGCTTCAAGACAAAAGCCTGCATCTGCAGTTCTGCATTTCTGTGGTATAAGAAGAAACAGGTCTGCAAAGAGGCTTCTTAAAATAAAAAGAATTCAGTCTAACTGCTGGTTCTGCCTGTGTATTAAATACATCTGTTGGCTTGTGGGGGCTTCTCTTACTCAGAATTGGAGTGAGATTCACGGGAACATTTGTTTACTATGTATCCGAACAACCACATACAACCTTTACCACAGCAACTACATTAGACAGAAAAGAGCAATGCATTAGGATAGTACTGGCATTTGCAACGTAGTTTTTAAGGTCAGTTCTTAAGGTCAGATGAAGAACAAACACAGGTCATAAGCACATGTTACTGGAATGCAATTTTGCAGGAACCAGAAGACATCCACTTTTTCAGGGCAAAGATTGCTGAAAGGCATGATATGACACTGAAAAAGATTAGATATATAAAACAGAGAATATCAGTACAACGAGATATAAATCAGAAGTCTCCAGGTACAGGTTAGAGACTTTACTGCTTAAATAGACTGTGCTTGATTCCTCTAGATCCAAATTTGCAGTGTTGGACTTTAAAATTCCCCAGATTCGCGTGAAATGGAAGATGTGCAGCTGAGAGCATATATGAAGTCAAATGAAAAGGAGTTCATAGTCAAAGACCATGCTGAGAAAACCTGGCATCATCCTCAGGGAATATTTCTTCCTAAAATCCTTGAGCCTGTTTTGGAGTGATTTATTCTGAACAGAAAAGTAAGGGGGTTTCCTTTGAGGGATAGAAGAGGTTTTTTTGGGGCGTGGATTGCAGCCAGCACAGGTTGAGATGCCAAGCACTTTGTTTGCAGATCGCACTGGCCAAAGCTTTTATCTCAGGCAGCAGAGTGATTATCACTACTGTTAATCTTCACTTGCAGTAATTTTCCTGTACTTTATGAATAAAATAGGGAAACAGTACAATATTGCCTAACAGCTATCTGAAAGTAAATGTGTTTGTATTTGTACGGAATGAGGGCATTTAGAGGAGTACAGCACATAAAGGAATGTGGATTTTTTTACAAGACCCCAAGCTGGATTTATCTGGTGTACAAAATAACGCAAACAATGAGAAAGATGAATAAATTGAGGGTTTTTTCTGTCCATAGCAAGAATCCAATGGGAAAATCTGCAAGGTCATGCAATTAAAGGCTAATAATGGAACTCCGCAACAGGCTGAATTAAGGTTGAACAAGTGAATATAGCTGCTGCTCTTTTAATTATGAGAGTTGGGCTTGGCAAGTGTACTGCCCTTACCTGGCAATTTTCTGTACCTCCAGAGAGCTTTGGACTCTTTTTGAAGACAGGAGATTAATTAATCATGCCTCTCCTGGATTCACAGAGGGATTTATTTGAGATTCCAGTTTTACTCCAAAAGCAAAATGGTAGTATTCTCTTACATAAACCTTACAGTATTAAACCATGGCATAATGAGATCTAACAAAGTGGGAAGTATAATTTTGAAATACTGTGGGTTTTCACTCTTGCTCTTCTCAAAGTCAGTTCCAAAATATCAATAACTTCACCCAGCTCTCCCTCATTTTCAGTTATATTGTTCAAATTTTGCCATTCCTGTCAGAACCTTCATTTTGGGCTCCTTTGAACTGCCTAAAGTAAAACTTGAGATATTGTGCTGATTTCAGAATCCTCTTAGGTCTGTGAGCTCTGAAATGAGATTTGTCCTCTTTGAAGGTAGAAAAAACCTGTGTGTTCACAACTTCCATCCACTGCAAAACCAAAACATCCAGATACATCAGCCAGCATTGCTGTAGAAACGCCTCTGTAATGAACCAGATTCTGCTCGTGTTGAAGCTGTTCTGTCTCTGGCTTTTCTCTCCAAGCTGTCTAACCTCATTCACAGCAGAGCCACAGGCAGAGGTGTGGTGCGTGCCTGTGCAGTCTGCTCTTATAAACTTATTTTCTGCATCAGTCCCTCACTACTGACTCGTGTTTCCCTCCACCTGCCCATGCTTTTGTACCAGAGCAAATCTTGGTGTTGAGAGATAGGGACTAAGAGGAGGTGCTTGGAACTGTTTCGCAGGGTTTCTATGTACAAAAGCATTTCTGAACCACTTAAAATCCTTTGGTTAAAGTAGATCAGTATCTGCCAAAAATAAGCCCTCAGGTGCATTTCCACAGCCACATGAAACAAGCAGCCACCTGTGACTGAGTTGTGCAAGTTGCACAGTACCAACAGGATCCTGGTTTTCCTCATCTTTTGCATCCTCAGCTAAGCCATGGAAGTTGTATTTGATATCAAGTGCTATGATGTGATGTAAATAAATCAAACCTTGTCTGGTTTGCTGAAGAAGAAATTATTAAGGGCTTCTATCTTTTGATCATTACTGGTGAGAGGCTGACTTAAATTAGAAAGGAAACAAAGAGCATTGGTGGAAAATTACCACTGAAAGCTACATTGTCCTGTATGCCTGAAGACTTTACTGGGTATCCAATGAGCTGCTCAGTTATTAACATCAGACTCTGGGCTGCAAAAGTCTCTGCACAGACTCTGGACCGAGGCTGTGTGCTGGTGTTCAAAAAGTCAAATGGGAAGCTTGACAACTGATGAATTTATCACACACGTGTGCACTTTTGTGCTTAGTCTTCAACACTGCTGTTAAAGCCTGCTCCCTGTCCCTTTCCTTTAATAATTGAAGACAAACCCTTTATTGCATGTGGAAGAAGCTGTCAGCTTGTTATAAATTAATAAAGAAGGAAGTGCACGTGTCATTGGAGATGTTCAAGAGATGAGCTGAACTGTACCATGCCTTTGCTTACTGCCAGATCAAAAGCCAGTCCCTGAAGTTGTATGGCTGCTGTTAATTTCAGAACAGCACTGTGTTTCCTTGGGCTCTGGATTGTGCATACCTGAATGAATCACAGGTCCCTGGGCACAGGTGGGCAGGGAATGTATTGACAAATTCATTGGAGACGCCCTGCTGGAGCAGTTCATCTTAACACAAAGCAGGGCGGAGGAAAGATGATACTCAGCTGGTTACAGTACATTATATCTGCCAAAAATCTCTCTCATAGCTATTCCCATAGTCACGTAAAACGAGCAGCCACCTGTGTTCACATTGTGCAACACATCCTGTGTTTAAAAATGCTCATACTTCTGTGCCAGTCTGCCCATTGGGAGGGATTGGGGTGCAGAACTTGCACTTTCACTCAAAGCCTTGGAGAACTTCCTCCGTTGCTTTCTGGTATATGTTTCATTTGTATCTTGAAATAGCCCTCTGTTGTATTATTCCTCAGTTAAAGGTGAAAATGCATCCAAATCTCTTTTAGAATTCAGTTTTTAATCTTTAAAAAGGAAATTTGGAAAAATGGCACAGATGTTTGCTATCAGGGGTTAGACTGAGGATAAACATCATCTTTGTCTAGAACTGTTCTGTATCCAGGTGATGCTTAAATCTGGATGTGTGTATTCAGTAACGTGATGATTTTATTCAAAAGGTTAAACATTCCTCTTGTATCTCTGTTGCTGCAGGATTCTTCTTGGCTTTCACGTAATCCTTGCCTGCTACTGCAAAGCTGATTTTCCAAGCCTACCTCTCTGCTTAAATAATTTCTGTGATATCTCTGCCATATTAGGTGCAAGGGAAATGCCTGTTCCTCCAAGGCCAGCCGTGAGGAAGCAGCTGTACTCTCAGCCTCGTGATTGTCTCTCACTTGCTGTTGGTACATTCCCTTCCACCTGTCACTGACCTGTGCTCCAAGGCTCTGCCACCCTCCTGTTACATATTTAAGAGTGCACTTTTTTTGGTGTTTCCAAAGCATCCCAATTGCAGTCATCTTCAGGTGGCTTTTCTAAGAAATGACTGTTGGAAAGATGTTAACATTCCTTGGATTTCTGGCCAATACTGTCTTAGGTGTTACCTGTCTTCTGCTGTGGCCGAAAGCTTTCTAGGGCATGGGGCTAGTACAGTTCTGCCTGGATAGTCCCTAAAACAACTCATATGCAAATAAAAAAGAGTGGTAATTGCTAGGAACTCAGTGAGCGTTATCAAGTAACATCTACTGAAGTTGATGTAATGTTTTTAAAGAGATGGGGCCTTGAACGAGCCAGTCTCTCAATGGAAACTGCTGAAATAAGTGTGAAATGATTTCTTTTTGTCTAAGACTCATGCCACCTTTTGAACTACGAAAGTTTCGGGATGGCAACAATGCCACAAAAAATTACTGTTCTAGACTCCATTTTCCATTAAATACCTAGATTCAGTTTGAATCAGTGCTTCACTCTTAAAAACAAATACTTTTGTGTCTTAAAATGAATTAATTTGCCACCTTGACATTTGCAGGTGCTATTCGAAAACCACCTTAAACTTTTGAACTCCAGGACAATGAGACAGCAGCTCACATACGATTCATCGAAGTAAACTCATTCTGGCTCCAACATGTTGAAAGAAATTCAGTTCAAGAATGCAGTTGTAGATATTTAGAAATGTCCTAGATGGCCAGGATATATCTGTAAGCTATCACTATAAAGGAGATTGGCTGAAAAGGGAAATGCTGAACCCAGTGAAGGGAGAGCCTGTGATGTAACCAGGCCCATGGTGGAGCCAACCTGTGACACCTCCTCGGAAGAAAATGCTGGTGTTGAACACCAGTGTTAAAACATCTGAGTGGTGACCCAGTCATGGTAAAGGATTTCTGGGGCCTCGCTCCTCCCTTGTTGGCATAGATTACAGAGGCTCTGGTCTGCCCATCAGGCTGGGCCAAAAGCACTTGGTCTGGTAAATGAATGCCTGCCTAGACAGAGCTAGGAAAAGCTGGTTTGTTTTTCCCTTGACACGTAGCTGTTTTCTCCTGTCTGTCCTTTCCTGTGTTTTGATCAATATGGGCATGGAACAAATGTGACAGGGAATGGATGTCAGAGGAAGTTTCCTCTCCTTTATTTTCTGCATGGTCTTGCTGCTTAACCCTCCTAGGAGACGTTTCAGGTGGCTAAGCAGAAGGCACAGGGACAGCAGCTTTGCTGAGGAGGCACAAGGAGGAGGACAAGAAGCCTCCAAGGAAGCATGGCACTGGCAAAGAAGGACTGTGTTAGGGTTGTGGGATTGGCTGGGGCGTTGATGCCTGTTCTGATCCAAGTGGCCTACGAGCCACTGGAGACTTGGGGTGGGAAGGTTTGTACTGCCCAGGGCTGACTGAGGCGGTTTGGTTGCTGTCCTAAGGCAACCTTTCCCAGTGCCAGCAGAGCTCTCCGGTTGCCACCTCAGTGCGGAAGTGCACATTTAGGGATGTCAGGTCTCTTCTTGTCCCCTTTACAGGAGCAGCTTCTCAAAAGAGCTTTTGTCTGGAGCAACTGCCCAGACAGCTGGGCAAACCCATGCCAGTCTGTTCCTGTGTTTCCTTTCCCAAGAGCAAGACTCAACCCTAGGCTGGAGAGCCAGGCATTGGCTGCCTGACCCAGGATGCTTGTGGTCTTCTCAGAATAACACCACCCTAACATGAGCTCGGCAAGTGCCACAGGCAACACATGGAAGCAAACAAGATGGATCTGTGAGCAATGTCTTGGGTTGCTCTCCCCGCAGGGTTCTTGCAAAGCCATCATCTGAAGCAGCGTTGGCACTATTCAGCCAGTACTGGAAAATTCAGAGTTTGAACTGATTGCACCCAGCTCTGCAATCATGGAATAAGGCTGGGCGTGAGAGATGGGTGGGAGGCGAGAGCAGCACCCCTGGTGACCCTCACAGGAGCCACAAGGGCCGTGCTGGCCACAACAGCACGACAAGAGCTGAGACTTCCGTAAGCCCCTGCGCTTGAAGGCAAACAGCCTGGGCTGGGGAAGACCAGGAAGGGCAAGGTGTGATGTGCTCCTTGCCAAAAAGCGGGGAGACAGGATGAGGTGGGACAGCAGAGGCCGTTCTGGCAGGCCCCACGCGGGGAGGCAGAGCTGGTCACACACCTTGCAGTGTTGGGGTTGGCAAACCAGCGGGGCTGCGGGCAGGCAGTGCCGGCCCGGGCTCCGCTCGCGGCTCCCGGGATGCTGTCGGCGAGGTCCTGGCACGCTGGCCCTGAGCCCACGGCCACCGCCCGCGCCACAATCTCCCCTTTGTTTTTGGTGCCGACGCATCCAGAGGTTGTAGCTGCGTTTCCTACACCCACTGGGAGGATGTGGGATTTTCCTGGCTGCGAAATGCAGCAGCAAGAAGCTCTGCAGGCTGGGCCAGTGACTCAGCTGCCGGCGATGGGCAGAGGACAGTTCAGACGGGCTCTTCCCTCTCCGTGTGTGCAGCAGCCCAAGCCACAGGGCCCTTGCAAACCTTAATCCTTTTGTTTTCCACCCCACTCCTAATTTTGCCACACGAGAGGAGAAGAAACTGATCTCGCCAGCAGGAGATACCCCAACTGGTTTGGAGAAACAAACACATGATTTTTATTTTCAAAATATTTCATTCCTTTCAACATAGTCATTTCTGCAGAAACACAGTCAGAAGTTGCTGTGTAGGAGTATGGATTTCTGGTAACAAGGCCACCTACACAAATCCACCGCAGGAAATAGGAAGCCCGTACCTAAAGCCTCCATTGTCTAAGGCCCAGTTTTGCAGACGTGCTAAAGCACTGCTTAGTCCCGCTGCAGGCAATGGGAACAGGTAATGCTGAGCCCATGGCAGGAGGGGGTCAGGATTGCACCATCCTAGACCTTGACTCAGTGAGTCACGGCATTGCAGGCGTCTGATAGTCGGGAGAATTCTGAATCTCGGTGCAAAAATCCCCGCGCAATAAATAATATCCTGTTAATTCATCTATTGCATCTTGGGTTGGTGCTAGGGAGAATAAAAGTACCTGTTTCTTCCCTCTCGCCTTCTAAGAGCTCTTTCATTTCCTGGAAAAACTCCTTTCATTGTGATACATAAGCATTTTCAACTCACATTTTCTCTTGGATTTGTAATATTTACTATTTTTAATACTGTAAGCAATAATAGAGTTGTTTTCTGCGGAATGAACCTAAGCATTTAGCCCACCCAGACAGTGACCCAGTTTATCAGGATTTGACAGAAAATATTTATATATTTCACAGCACAAACAGAAATAATATTCAAACCTGTCGGCCATTTTGATGAATGCTTTATTGATTCCTAGTGTTAAGGAGGAGGATGAGAAAGAGCCATGTAAAGTGATATGTTTACCCAACACTAGTCTCAACTATGGCAATTTTCTGCTTAGAGAAAATAATCGTAGTTTTAGCACCAGTTTTGCCTGATATCTGCTCTAGATGGACTGTAGCTTCACTGACATGGATTTTTTTAACCTAGGCAAAAAAGTCCTTTTATTTCTGCAAAAGGTACCGGTCGTTCCACAACTAACATCAGTAACTTCATCGATAACTTAGTTGACCTGATAGGAAAAAAATCAAACAAACTCCAAAAACTTTGTTACATTTATGTCCTTTCCAAAAGGAGCTATTCTGCAGCAATTCTCTTCAATCTCACGAGTGTATTATGGACTGATTTAAACCAAACATTCAAAAGATTTGTGGAAACCATGCTTCTGTGGATTTCTTTGGCCAATCATGTCCTAAGCTCTCTAAAGAGGAAATATGGGGAACACAGACTTAAACTGAGATGATCTAATACCATGTTTTTAGAAGCTGCTTAAATGTTGGGGGTTTTTTTTCTGAAATACCTTCTAGTGTTTCTAACTCAATCTCCAATGTTTAGAGCTTTTATGGTACTTCTCATTTGGATGTCTGAAAAAATCTGTTTTCTCTATAATGAGGGTGTTGAGCAGAGGCAGGTAGAGAAGGAACCATACTAGGAAGCAATTTCAGACAATAGCTTGGGTGTGTGAATTATGCTGGTTTTGTTTTATTGCACCAAGCTACGTTTTTGGGCGGAGTGGTTCAAAATAATGTTGGAAATGGGTTAGGTTAGCTGTTGAATTTGCTTCCTATGGAAACCTGTTTTTATGGCTTTATTTAATGTGGGGCGATTCGTTTCATAGTGAAACTTATGTCACTGCTAGAACCAATTAGAAGCTTTCAGAGGAAATAAAGTGGCCTTGAGAGCAAGGGAATTTTTCAGCTTTGCAGCTCAGGCTTGACAGTTTTGCTTTGTTAATATTCTCTGTGTCAAATCTAATTCAGGTAGGAAGAAAAAAAATTGCCTTGAGCAATTTCAAGTTCAGTAAATAGTGGCAGCCAGGACTGCAAAGAGTTCAAGGGCTGTAGGTTTAGATCCCCACAAGGCCGCTGGAGTTATGCCACATCCCTGAAGGTCAACACACTCACCTTGGGGACAAAAGTCTGATTCTCAAATCCTTGTTCCTCTTGACTCGAAGCAAGGCCACGATTCCAGCTTTCCCACATCCCAAGGGAGGGCCACAAGCATCCTGCAGCGAGCCTGGCTCTGTCTCTCTGCTGGAAGTGGTTCCATTTGATAGCAGTATTCCCAAAGGGAGAAAAGAACTCTACAGAGTTGTCACAGTACTCGGGGGGACTGTGTGAAAGACGAGTTGAGTTCTCTGCTCTCCTGAGAGCGTGTCTGCAATTATTGATACAGAGTGGGAGTTTCAGAAAGTGTGGTTTGGGGGTTTAGCTTTGAGCAACTGACTAATAATTACAGCATTTTGCACATGGGTTGTGAGAGAAGCCTTGCGTTCTTCCTTTCAGAGAAAATAATTCTGTATCCAACCACGTATTTCAAGCCCAGTCTGGATGATGTTTGTGAGCCTACTTTCCCTCGTCATTGAAAGCCACAGAGGAGGCAAAGAAGCATCAAAGCCTCACTCACCTCACACCTCAGTAACTGGATGCCCTCTAGCGAGGCTGCCACGCTCTCAGATCTGTCGGCCCTCATTTTATTGAGATGTGTGACACAAAGGAAGCTGTCTTTGCAGCGTTATGCCCTGAGGGTGCCTTTCCTCAAGTGCCAAGGCTCATCTCAGCCTCTAGACGGAGCAGTTTGCTGCCCTGTGCCCTGCTCAAAATCCACTTCTGCTGTCCAGGGGCATTTAAAAGCAGTTGTAGTGTGGCACTATTTGATTTATTTAACTCAGTGAGGAGTTAAATATTTCAGGAGTTTAACATTTCAGATATGTGGTGTGACTTCACCAGGCAGTTTGCAGGATGTGAGAGTTAGTCTTCAAAGCTGTAAATGACCAATTTCAGTATTTTAATATTAAATGCCTCATCAGTTTATAGAACTATTCGAGCTCTGTTAGTAAGACTCTTGGCATGTGAATGTACACAAATGTTTCTTCTGTTGCTTTGCCCCAGCCTATTTAAATGCCAAGATTAGGTGTACCTGAAAAGAAGCCTTTTTTCCTCTGCAGTGTTAGAAGTTGATCTTGTGCTCATTGCTCTGAAAACTAACTCACACCTAACGAAGTGAGAGCACAGCACTCCTTGGCAGTTCCTTGGGTCTTTTTTCCCTAAAACTAACTGAAGATTTGCCTTAGTGTGGGACTGGCAGGACTGTGGGATGTACTGTGCGTCTGAGAGGTGATAAAGAACTTAGAAGCTGCATGTGGGAGATTAAAATTGCCACGCAATTGTCATATTTTGGAATATAACTTGTAAGCAATTTTTGTTTCTCTTGAACTATTTTGTATTTTATTAAAAGCCTGGTACTTTTTCATTTCAAAACATATTTCATTAGAAATCATTTGCAATATTATGTCCCAAGCAGCTATTTATTGCCCTTAACAATGCTCTGATATTTAGGTGCTTGCCAGACACAAACTGCAGTTCCACTTTCCTTTCTATACAGTATCTGCCTAGAATGAACACTCAGAGTGAAAACCAGGCTTTGCTGATGGTGCAGAGGAAGGATCTCAGCTGGGTGCACACAATGAATGTCGGAATTGCAGCCACCTGAGGGGAATCTGCAGATGCCAGGTAAGGACCCACTCTCCGTGTCAGCATGAGGGGAAGAGGGATGCAAAAGATGGGGTTCACAGCCAGCTGCCAGGCTGAGGAGGGGATGATTTCCCTCACTGTCCTGCAAACTAAAGCACCACCAGACACTTGTTAACACTTACAAGTTTTGTGCTCATTCAGACATTGTTTGACATTCCAGACTTCAGAGATGAATGGGCAAGCCAGAAATAACACTTCACCATTGTAGTACACATGGCAGGTATGATTGTGTGGCTTTTTCCTACCTTCAGGGCAGGTAATGGGATTAGAACAGGAAGAGAGAAGTGACATGCATCATAGGTAAACCACAGTCATCAATCTCTTCCTGTGGCAGCATAAAAAAAAAAGTACAGTCACTCTAATAGGCTCTGGGATTCCCCATAATCAGCTAGAACTTCAAATTTCCCTTTCTGAATATATGTGGTTAGCACTAGAAACTTTTAATCAGCGGAGTGGAAGAGGAATTATGTGATAGACTACTGCACCTAAGAATTCCTCTCTTAGAAAGAAGAGATAAATGAAAGTGAAAATGTACTTGGTGAACCATTAAAGACTTTAAAATAATTAAGAAAAATAGAGAATAAGCCCAAAAAACTTCTTAACTTGCAAAACAGTTTTATTTCACACTTATACAAAGTTAAGACACTTTAAAACACTTACAGTACTATAGATTACATCTACTGCCACTATGTTAACAGGGGACTTCTCAGGCCTCTGGAGCTTTACAGGACTTGAAAGTTTTGAAGCTGATTGTCTCTAAGGGATAAACCCTCCTGCAGAGCCACATATTCAGATACCAGGCTGTATGTCACTGCTCTATAATTCAGAAGGAAATGTGGCTCTGCAGTGAGTCCTAGATTGACAGTATATGCAAGAAATACTGAAGAAAATGAAGGTACTCCTAAAAAAACCACCCCACAACCTGTGATGTGCGAAATGGATTTGGACTGCGTGGATCTAAATATATTCAGTGTTCCACAGATGTCCATGGTGAGCTACTTTTTCACTTCAGGTGCAAATCCTCTCTGCAATGTAACTGTCAACATGACAAAATTTACAATAGTGTACCATGGAACTGAACTTTTTAGGTACCTGAAATCCTGGAGTAACAGCAGCTCTGTAACGTCTGGTGAGTAAGAGCAACGGCACAAAGTTTTGCGTGGTTATAAACAATAAACTTTGGTCATCCAAGCAAGTTACATTCAAGTTTCATTCTGGTTTCAGGTGATCAGATAAACACAAGGACATCTATGGATGGCACACAGCTCCAAAGGAACCAAATCTACATTTGCTTCCCATTAAATCCAAAAACAACTTGCCATAGGAAAACAGTGTTTCATACAGAAATACAGACAAATATGCAATTCATTTCAGAGTCTTTCATGGAAATAAACAACAGGAGACAAATACCAAAAGATAACCTAAAAAACCTTCAAAGGAATAAAAAATACTGTGCTTGTCCCTTCAATCTGTAGCCTTAGGAAAGGCAAAGTAGCCTTTTCCAGCAGCAGTGGGAATCTTCACATCTCAAGTGAAGTATCTTTTAGTTAAATAGTAAAACACAGCAGTTTTTATCCAAAATGGCAATCAGGGAAGTTGTTATGGTGGAAGGGAAGGGACCCTGCCTTGCAGGATCATTTCATCCTTCCTTTTGACTTCTGCAGTATCTCATTTTGGCAGTTTTGGGTACTGCAGCCCTCCTTCCCCAATTATTTTTGTTGAAAAAGAGGAATAAACCAAAAAATCTGTCCTTTCAGACTTTCTTTACATGACAGAAAATATTCAGGAGGCACAAGCCCAGTTTTTAAGCCTTTTCCAGGTTATCTTTTGGACCAGCTGTATAGCAAGGCAACAAATATTAGTATAAGCTAGTTTTCTTCATGATCCTCAGAAATTCTTGCTCACTTACTTCCCCATCTCCATCTCGATCAGCTTCATCAATCATTTCCTACAAAACACAGCGTACATTTGATCAGGCACTGGACTCTAAACACAAGATACTCCACTCATTAAACCAACAATAAATCAGAGGCACTTCATGTGAAAACAGAACTATGTATTTGACTGGTTTTCATATTTCTGACCTCTCAGCCCTTTTGGTATAGGCCTAAAATCCCACCCAATCCCTAAGGGCTACAGGAATGGTCTGTGCCTGTTAGAAAAGAATCAGAATTTACCTGAAGTTCTTCATCTGTTAAATTTTCACCCAGCTCCTTGGCAACCCTTTTCAAGTTTTTGAATGAAATTTTTCCTGTGCCATCATCATCAAATAATCTGAAAGCTTTCAGGATTTCTTCTTTTGAATCCTTTTCGCTCTAGACCAAGAGTAAAGCATGTATTAATCAGAAGGCTCCTGACACTGAGATGTTCCTTTTTCTTATGCTGCCACGAGAATTTTTGCTAAGAATTCCTACCATTTTTTGTGTCATCATAGCCAAAAAGTCTTCAAAGTCGATGGTGCCACTTCCTTCCTTGTCAATGTCTGCTATCATCTTCTTAATCTCTTCCTTCTTTGGCTCAAAGCCTAAGGCACGCATTGCAACCTGTGCCAAAATAGTAAAAGCAGTCCTGTTAAAAGGCCACCAGAATTTTGGTGTAAGAGCTGAGCTAAAGCTTGGTTCATTTCCTTGTCCAGAACTGTAGTGACAACTCACTGCCATGAAAACACCTTGGTGTCCCCTACCAGCTTCTCTCATCTTTCTGAACAGTAACTGTGCAGGTTTAATATTCTTAAGATGTCATTTTTCCTATCTGGTCTAGTGGAAATCCGCAGTTTATATTAGGCAGAGGTAACTCACGCTTCCAGGTTACAGATGCAGAAATTGAGCAGAGTGTGTATGTGAGAAATCAAGTTAAAGGAGATAATTAAATTAGAAGTGTTCAAGCTTACAAAAAGATCAGACACATAAAATCACAGGGAGACAACTGAGAGTCATCTTCCCCCTTGTACTACTGTGTGTATGCAAGTGCACACACAGAGCCTGAATTCTTACTGAAATGCAACTCTGATCCCTGTTTTGTTCTTTTTAAAATTAAAAACCAGATGATTTTTGGATTACATATATGCAAATATGGTTGTAACTTCCCTGAATGCGTGCAAAATCTGCGTTTAGTTCTCAGGTGAAGAAAATATTTGATATTCTGATACTCATCCCAGAACAACAAAAGTCCACCTCCCAGGAACAACCATCTTAGTCATAAGGACTGAAACTGTTTAGTTTCTCTAATGCTCAGCTGTTCGAAGCTGTCAGATCTAAATATCCTCCTCGCAGGGAAGCCTGTCTGCTGTGAAGCATTACATGCAGAGTGCACCCCAAATTCAGTCATGACAGCGAGCCATTACTCTTCTTTGTACTCCAAAACTATTTTAAAATAGGTTGGACAAACAGAAAAAGCAGCTACAATTTTGAGATCAAAAATATTTTCATCCCAGAGGGGAAAAAAAAAAGTTTGAAAACCTTCAGTTCTTTTATGTCGATGCTTCCAGATCCATCAGTGTCAAACAAATCAAAAGCCTCTCTGATCTCCTGCTTTTGCTCTTCTGTAAGTTCGGGTTTCAAGCCACTTTTCTTCCGCTGGGCTGTACCTAAGCCAGGTTTTCTATAGTTGGATGCCTTCAGAAAGGGAGGGAGAGAACAGATAAGAAGCAGTGCATTCCAGGGAGAATTAAAAATACACTAAATTACAAATGACAACATTAAAGCTGTAGCAGAGGTGAGAGACATTCCTTGCTGCAAGTGGTAGACATTGAGTCTCTATGTTCATTTCCTTAGGTTATGGTAGAAAGAAAAAAAAGAGACTTTGCTCCTGGGAAATGTGGATTTGGGCTTCCTGTTTTCTGTTTTAAACTAAAAGATTATCAATTAAAGGAGTAATGCCAGAAAAACAGGTGGGCAGCCTGAAAATGAACACTCCACTGAGGTGACCACAACCTTCTGCACCTCCTGCCAGTTGCCTTTCCTGCAGGTTTACCTGAAAAATATGAGTACAGCATCCTCACAGCTGAACAGGGTGGTTGCTTAGGGTCTTGGCTGCAAATGAGACTCAAAATCAGCCACTCCTGTGGGAGCAAAGTTTAAAGGGAGCTGTGTGGCTCCAGGCTGCCTGTCCATTGACTAGATGTGGAGCCAGGCAGCAACATCCTGTGGGAGCGGAGAGATCAGCACACAATCTGTCCCATAAGGAGAACTAATCTGCTTGTGCTGAGCTGGTGCATCATTATCCAGGACACTCCCGAGACCTTTCCTGCCCCTGATGTAAGCCAGTGCAATATAGAGTGTCGTCCCCCTCCACCTATAAAGCAGGAAAAATGCCTTCCTCAAGTATAGTTCTGTTTTTAGATCAGCAGCAGACAGATTTTAGTCCTCCAGTCTTGAATCTGCAGAGAATCATGGAAGGAAAGGCAGTCCCTCCCACCCCCAGTTTCAATTGGTTAGGCTTTATAAAAGTAAATAAAACAAGCACAAAGCAAGGAATGTGTTACCTAGTTACGGCTGACCAGTTTCTTGCCTCTGCTGAATTGTTACCATTTTTTGGGCTGTGATCTCCCTTTTAAATACCCCATGTGTAACTCAGAAGATTCCATTTTCTTGTATTTGGAAATGAAATTTCGTTTTTCAACGCGATTTGTCCCTCCCAGGTTGCATTACAAGGCCATTTGTCTGGCTCACCCCTGACTTTCCTCTGCTATTAACACACGTATCAGACTTTTACTCTTTATATGCTGCTCTGGGAAGAAGACACCGGCGACCTTTTCCCGACTAGGGAGACTTATTGTTCCATTTGTTTCACATCTGAGCTGTGCGAATCCCTTTCAGGTTCCACCTCCGGGCCTGGCCGGTGCCATTCCAGCAACGCTGCGCGGGCCCGAGCGATGCGGAGGTCTGTGAGCTGTGCCAAGGAGAGCCAGGCACGCCGAGAGCAGGTGGCGTATTTTGCGAATCCCGGTGTTTTTCCGGGCGTGTTTTTGGAGTGTGGGGGGG
>VZTG01003864.1:116764-146157 GCA_013397845.1 Melanocharis versteri
CGGCGGCGGCCGTGTCCAGGCAACTCCGTGTCCAGGGAAGCGCCGGGAGCGCCGGGAGCGCCGCCCCTCCGGTGAGGCACCCCCACCGGCCCGCCAGGCACCCTGCGGCCCGCAGGAAGCGGCCAGGCCGCCGCCAGCGCAGTTCCGGTGTGTCCGCTCCGGGCGGCTTCCTGGGGCCGGCGGGCCGGGGCGCGCTTCCTCTCCCTAGCGATACTACGACACAATATTCAGGTGGACTTTCGCTGTGTGGGATGGAAAGAGAAGAGCTTTTTGGATTCGGAATAGCTACACTAAGGGGCCTTTGGGAGCTGGAATAAATGATGTGAATAAACTCCAGTACCTGAAGGGAACTTACGGGAAAGATGGGGCAAGAACCATTTACACCCGCATATAGTGACGGGACAAGGGCGGATGGGTTCAAACTGACAGGCAGTAGATTTAGATTGGATATTAGGAATAAAGCCTTTATTGTGAGGGCGGTGAGGGACTGGAGTAGGTTTTCCAGAGAAGTTGTGGATGTCGCATCCCTGTAAGTATCCAAGGCCAGGCTGGATGTGGCTCTGAGCAACCTGGTCTGGTGGAAGGTGATCCTGCCTGTGGCAGGGGTTTGAAACTGGATGATCTTTAAGGTTCCTTCCCACCCAGACCATTCTGTGATTCTGTGATTTGAATCTGACCATGAGAGGTACAGGGCTCAGGGTTCTCAATTCTTGGTGTGTATACTTTGTTATCCAAAAAGGCAGCTTAATTTTAATCCACGTGGTCTGCCACGGGACCATGGCGTGGAAGAGATTTTGAGAGAAAGAAGATTTCTTTTTGGTGTGGTAAGAATGAATAGTTGGTTGAAACTTTAAAGTGCTGGCAGCGTGTGAGGTATGAAGAAGTGGCATTTCTTTTATTTCCCTTAATGAAGTATTCATGCACGCTGATTGGACTAAATGGAATTGGATTAAAATATGTTTTTCCAGAATTGGAGGTTAAAGTCAGTGGCGTGGTTGTCGTTACCAAGAAGGATCCACACAGAGGTCTTGAGTTTTGCATGTAATTATTCTGTTCTGCTTTAATGAACTTTTGCCCTAAGTAAGGCAAATAACTGAAATTCCAGACATCAGGGCAGGAGGGAGGTGGTAATTCCACACAGCCTGTACTGATGGAAGTGTAAGAAACCGTGGGAATTAACAGCTCTTTACCATCAGCCAGCCAGAAACAATTCCATGGTATTTTAACAGTGCACCATTTCAGCAACTCTGCCCGTTTATTTCTCATACTAAGTGCACGGGATGAAGACCTGCTTTGTACAGAGGAGAGCTGTGTTCAGGGGTCGACTGTTAAAATGATTTTTTGGTGATTCATGCTCCGCTGTGCTGTGAGGATGGGGCAGTAATTTGTGCTCTGTTCACAGATGCTGCCCACTGCCCATGGCTTTCAGGGATGTGAATGCCAGGAGACACATTGGACTCCAGCAACTCTCATCCTTAGCATCCACTGGGAGAACATTCCTGGGGCCAATGAAATCACATAAATTCATTGTGGATGAAAGCACCAACCAGAGCACATTGATTTGTTCCGCTGTTAGGCTGATTGAAAGTTTGGATTTGACGAGTGCTGCTGGACAGCTTCTTAATGAAACCATTCAGGCTCAGAACAAGGAGTTTAAGACGGGGATGAGTACCCTGTTGTTCCTGGTTGAAGCGTGGAGCAATGCTGTGGTGGAGTGCCTCCAGCAGAACGTTCCTGTTCCAGCAATAGTGTCTGTGATGTCTGAGGGGTTGAACTCTTGCTGTGAGAGAGTCCAGTGTCTTCAAATACCAATACATGATGTAAAGAAAGAGCTGTGTTCTGGCAGAGTTAGGCCAAAGGCTTTTGAAAGCAAAACTGGCCAAGTTGGGCGTGATGGTCTTACAAATCCTTGGAGTTCGCTATGTTTTCAGAGAGATATTTCTGCAACAGAAGAAGCAATTCCAATAAATTCTTGTTCCCATCAAGGAGATGACTGTAATTTTAACAAGTGCCTGGTTTCACCCTTGGCTGGCTTTGGTTCAGTGGCTTCTCTTGTCAAAGCAGCAGGTGACAAAAGTTCATCTGCACTGTCAGGAAGTGGTGTTACTGCATCCAGCTGTATCACACGGAGGTTAACCCACAGCAGACACTTCAGCACTCTAGGGAAAAGCCGTTTTCCAGGTCAGCAAGGTAATTTTCAGGGATACCTTTCAGGACCATCAGCAGATCCGTGCGGATGTTGTGGTTTAGGACACCTGGCGATGGCTCTGAGCCACGGAAACCAGACCAGCGTGAAACTGCTACAAAGCATTGCTGCTTATCAGCAGGAGAGAGCAGAGTGCAGTGGCTCTTCCCTGATTAATATCGCGGAGATTGTGACGTGCTGTGTGCTGGGCCTGCCTGAGAGCTATTCCTGTGTCTCCCCAGGCTTTGTCACATTAGTGTCACCAGAGCAAGCCACAGTCATCAGACACTTTGCAGACAAACCCCTCCGGATTCTGCTGGTGGATGGTGACCTCACGGAGCAGTATCGCCACTTAGGTTTTAACAGACCACGTAATGTAAGGACCATATTGGAGCATCCCAATCCACAGGGAGGCAGGGCAGGAGACGCGTGGCTGAGCAGAATGTCGGATATTCTGATGAGCTTTGAAGTAAACCTGGTTTTGGTCAAAGGAAGCGTGTGCGAAAACTTCCTGGAAAGGTGCCTGGCCAGCAGGATATTGGTAATTGGTTGCGTGGCTCGGGATGTGCTGTGTGCCTTTGGGGCGGCCACCGGTGCCCGGGCAGTGACGTACCTGAGCCAGCTGAACGCTTCCAGCGTCGGGAGTGGGGCCTGGGCGGAGCTGTGGAAGGCCGGCGACGGGCGCGCGGTGGATCTGGGCGAGCTGGTGCCGGCGCGGATCGGCGCGGGAGGCATCGCCCTGCTCACGGCCGTGCTCGCCACTGCCCTGCCTTCCAAGGCGCAGCTCCTCGAAGACCAGTTCTGGACCATGCTCTATCGACTCCATCACGCTCTGAAGGACGGGAAGGTTTTCCCTGGGGGCGGTGCGGTGGAGCTCTTGTGCCTCAGTCACATCCAGGCGCTCGCAGAGCAGCCCGAGCGACCGGGAAGCGACAAAGCTGTGAGGGAGCTTCCCGGTCCCTGGCTGGCTGAGTACAGGTCCATTGTGCTCCAGGCGCTGGCAAGCGGCTGGAAGCGGTACCTCTCCGTGGTCCTGTGTAACACTGCGAGGGCCGGCTCGGAGCTGGAAGCGGGTGCCGCAGTGGATCATCTCCTCCAGAAAGCAGCGGCCTATGGCTCTCCCTCAGCTTATATTTTGGAAGAGTTTAGGAGAGGTGGAGTGCTCAGGGGCGTCTCTGATCCCTTCCCTGACCAGGTCATAGATTTAAAGGTTTGTGATAACATTGCAGCCAAGACAGAAGCGTGGAGGAGAGCTCTGGACCTGGTGCTGCTGGTGCTTCAAACTGATGCTGAAATTATCACAGGTCCCAGAAGGAATCAGCTCTTGAACTCGCCTGTGTCAAGCGAATTTATGTTTTTGTAGGATTTTCAGGATTTGTAAGTCCGTGAGTCAGTGGGAGAAGCCTGGGTACAACCTACGTGTCTTTATAAAGCAAACAGTGAGATGTGATTTTGACTTTAGAGTGTAACAGCAGCAGTCAGAGTGAGAGACAGTCACAAGGTAATTTCTTATTTCTAGAAATGGGAATTAAATAACAAACAAAAACCACTTGAGAGCTTATCTCCAGCCCCAGCCATGCATTTCTAGCTAATGGTATTGCCTGTATGGATGTCTCCAAATGTCTTCTGAAGAAAAGTAGCGATCTCTTACATAACACTGCTGTACTTGTGTTAAATGAAAGAATATACAGTAATTATTTCTTAATTAATTCCTTGTTCTTACTTTCTGTACACTGCAAACGTAAGAGTTAAACTTGAAATAATGTGTTACATTTTATACTGAGAGATTGNATAAAAATTAAACTTGAAATAATGTGAGTGTTACATTTTATACTGAGAGATTGTATGAATAGATTCTATTTTTGCATATTTACATGGTCCATACATCTCCTATTTCCCAATATATACCCTCTGGAATTTCTCTGGTTTTGACCAATTCAGGCTGAATCCTTCCTTTTGGTATTACAGACTGGACGCATCTCTACACAGAACTTTCTTTTACATTGCCTAGTGGGTTTTTAGATCATTTCCATGGGGTCTTTCAGCTATCCTTGCAGAGAGGAAAGTGTTGCTGTAAGTTTTAGGTGTCAGCTAACAGCTGGAAACAAATCTGTGCTGGTGATTGGGGCACGGCATTTTTGCTGTGTTACAGCACCGGCAGTTTGAAAGCTGGGCACTGGAGAACTGGCACTTCGTTGCAAGAGAGAGGTGTGTAACTATGGAGATATTTTTTTCTGAACTTGGCATTCTGAGTCACACTGAAAGTGAAATGTCTCACCAGTCTGGTGAAAATAGAATGGAAAACAAATGGAAATGGTGATGCTAAAGAGGATCCTTGCATTCAAGAACTTTCTCATTAAAATGCTCATGGCTGGCAGCACAGATAATGAAATTCATGCACAAATAAGGTTGAGATACTTATGGGGGTGTCTGTGTGTGTATTAAAGTCATGTTACATCTCTGACCTGAAACTAAACATTCTGGTTTTCTGTCAGATCCCGGAATGCGGTGGATTTTGGCAAAATCTCATCAGTACTACAGGGCTTTATAATTTTAATTTGAAACAGTAGTTCCTAGCAGCATAAGGATCTCGTTAGATTACAGTTTTGATCATCCTGCAATTATATTTTCATTATTAATCAGTTGGGAAATTGATGTGTAGCTGCTTGGCCACACTCTTGGTGTACCAAGATGTGAGAGAGAAAGAGTCTGGTACATCAAAAGAGGCAAAAGGAGCTGGGGGCTGTTAAGTGAGAATTAAATGGAAACACAACATACAAATAAATATAAACAGACTCTGCTGCTCTGCAAGTGTTTGCAGCTCATGTTTGGCTTTACAGTGTTTTTCTTCATCCTCCTGTGCTGAGCATTGCATAACCCCTGTTCCCAGGAAAATATCCACTTGGACTTTATTCGAATAATAGAGTGAAGTGTGTTATGGAAAATCTGCAGACAGGAATTGTATTGAGGTGGTCCAACATCTATTTATGGGGATCTTAGACACTGGGAGCTGACGCACCAAATGTTGAGAAAGTCCAAAATGATGTAATTTTTCCAATCAGGCTTTTAAAAAGCACATGATGATATATTTAAATGTTGTGATGCCGAAATCAAGACAAGAGGTTTTCTAAAAAGCTGTCAGACATTACATTTCGATGAATTAATGCTTGTTTTTCTACAACGAAGTGGAACATTTTGTAAACTAGGTAGATCCTGTATCCCAGGTTACTTAAAATCCTCTCATCGATATGCACAGAAGATTACCATGCATGGTCTCCTCAAGGCATCCTCTCCTGCAGTTTGGAATACAGCACACTGCTGTGGCTCCCTCAGACTCAGATCTCCTGAAGCTCTCTGCACCATGGAATGGAGATCCTGTGCCTGTCGGCCGTGGCGCTCGGCACAGGGAGCGATTTCAACATCTGCCACGGGCGATTTCAGCTCCTGCCAGGACACAAAGGCTGATTGTGTAGAGCATGGTGTGATGGCAGAGCTAAGCTTTTACATGTGATGTGCTTGGGAAATTGGGAAATGGCTGAGATTTCAGGGAGTTGGCACATCTCGCTCCCCGCTGGAACCGAGTCCCTGTCAGGTGCCTTGTTTCTCCCTTGCATCCCAGTATCATCATTCCCAGCTCACTCCGCCTTCTGTTTAGGGCTGATGGCATTGTGTTTTATATTTCTCTTTATAAAACAAATTTTTAGGCCTCTGCTCCTTGAGGATTTCCAGAAATGTAGCAGAGGTCATCTTAATCATAGCAACCAGACCCTTGTCCCAAGCTGGGCCAGCCTGGAGGGCACAGCCGCCTGCGGATTCTGGCCCTGTGAGGGATATGGAGCAGTGGTCAGTGGCTGTCAGGAGGCACCTGAGAGTTTGCCTGCTACCAGGCGTGCTGAAAGTGTGAGCTGGGAAACGTAGGAGACTGTGTGTGCCTACAGTGGTCCCCAGGCAGGCAGAGGAGTGACTGGGAGAGTGGGGGCTGGGGAGAAAACATCCAGACCATTTATTTGCACTGAACTCCTTTAGATATCCCAGACCAGGGCTGATGGAGAGGCCGGGAGAACATTTTCTCTTTTTTTGAGGAGAGAGTTGGAGAGGGGAATTGAATCTAGGAGAAAAGTTATGGAGTGACAAGAGATTTTCAGCTCTGCTCGCAAGGATGAGGCGACTGGCAGGCCTGAGTCATCCAATCAGTCCCATTGCCAGCAAAAAATCATTCTTGCAGCATCAAGAACTGACCTTCCCCCATGTAAAGCAGGTTGGCTTCCCGTAACCAACTCCGGCAGGACATCTGCAGGAGCTGAACCAGCATCACCACGTATCAACTGAATGAAATGTCTTGTTACTGGTGGTTTTTTTAAATTCTTTTTTGTGTGTAAACTCTGTAAAATTCCTGTGTAAACTCTCTGTTACATGCCAGTGCCAAGCTCAAATGGGGCTGAGCTGCTGCTTCAAGGAAGGATTTGCTGTTCTGGAACCTGCTGATTTGCCAGGACTTTTGGGAACAACAGGCACTTCTGGGAGTAACAGAGGCCCATTACAAGCCTTACAATTTATTATACCCGGTTTGATCCCTCTCTCTCTGTAGATCAGCAATCCTGTCGAGACAATTCCACACCAGCACAGTCAGAGCATAGTTTGTATGACATCATTTGGAAAAATCTAAAAATTACAAACTTAATTCTGCCACTTGCCACCAGCATCGTTGCATCAATTAACCATTTATTGCAAAGCTGCAGGACCAAGACCTTTCTTTTCTAACCAAGCATGAATAGATCTGCAGTCTTAAAGGGCTTTTTCTTTATAGATAATGTTGCTCCAAGAGCTAATGTCCACAGGGATGATTCCAGCACAGGTGACAGGAGGGTGAGAACAACTCAGGTACATGCACAAACCAGAGACTGGGTTTGATACTGAACAGTGGGAGGAAGAAAAGAACACACCCGTCTGTCTGTCTGTTTTGGCGTCCTACCTGTTTATTCTGCTCATTTTACCCATTTCTGTAGACTTTTGAGAAGCACCCACAGTGGTGCTCTGGCTGATTTCAATGCTGGTTTGCTGCGAGTACTGGGAGTCAGCTTGTTGCATTATGTTCCTGGAAACTGCAGGGACAAGGGCAGTTTGGGGCAGAGATGCAGAATAGAGGGAAAGAGGGGTTCCCCAATTTCTCCTTCCACATCAGGCCCCGGATGACCCCTGGGGAGTGGCTCCATGTCACATTTAATCCAACCCTGGGTTCCCCAGCACCGTCCCCAGCAGCCATGTGTTCCCATGGTGAGACGTGTTTGGGAGGAATCTTTCTCAGAGGGCTGGAAAGAAAGGCTGGGCCATGATCATGCACAGATGGTGAAAGAGCTGATGAGAAGGGAGAGAAACCAAGGGCTGTATTTGGTTTCCCTGCCTAGCAGAGATTCAAAACAAAAAACTGTTTAGTTCAAAAGCAATTCTTTCCCTGGGGACCAAGTGCTACTCCAAACAATAGGATTATTTCTTCATTATTGCAGGAGTAATAAAGATAGCATGCAGTTTTTATTTAGAAGTAGTGGGAAGACTGGCCCCTGACTGTGTTTCGTTCCAGCTGAAATCAGTAGAATGGGATTTAGTGCTATTCACAACTTTTGTGCACTGTGTTGTGAGACCAAATATTTAATAAGCATTGCAGATTTGGAGAGATGACTAAAAGTAAAACAGTTGGTGAACTTATTTATTTCTAAGGTGTAGTTTGAGTCACTGCTTTCACTGACTACACTTAAAAACAAAATAAAACCAAACAACAAAAACTTTCTATTTGTTAGGACTGGGGAGCCAGAATAAATCCAGAGGAGTTGTGTAAAATAAATTCTATTTATATATGTACATGTATACACACATTCTGGAGCAGAACAGTTTCTCAATCAGCAACATTAATCTATAGTGTAGTCATACAACTCTGAACTGATTCACCTCCTGTTAATGTCAAAGAAAACCATCAAAATACCTCCTTTTTCAGAATAACTGTCTATTATCAGTAAATCCTATTTTTTTTTCAAAAGAGCCTTGTAGAAAAAGGATCCTTCCAGTAAACTGATAGGAGGTTTGTTTGGGGTATTGATTCCTGCATTCCGTCTGCTGCTCCCTGCATTTGCAGTTCTGCCTGTGAGTCACAGTTCCAGGATACGCCTGTACCAGTTTTAGGGGAAGTAAGCACAATTCCACGTGAGTAATTCCATATCAGTATAATGTCTTTGATTCCCTACAGTGATGAAAATCAACTGGTACACCTGCAGCAATACAGATATGTTGATTAGATCAGGTTAATTAACTGGCAAAGTCCTGCTAATATAACATTATTCCAGCTCCCCGAGTACTCCTTGCTCCAGGTAAGGGGCAGTCAGTGCTCAGCACCTCTCACTGCCCTTCATCCCTTGGTTTATGTGAGCACTGTTTCAATAACCACCCCAACCATCCCACCCAGATTCTGCTGCAAGGGTGTTTGCTTTCTGGAGCTGTTCAGCTGGGACAGTGTTGCTTGTGGCTGCCAGAAGCCAGGAAACTCGGATGTCATTGGCAGTAAGAGAGCTTTACTGGAACTGAAGCCCAAATCTCTCTTTGTTTATCTGAAGTACCAGGCAGTTAACTTGAAAAATGGTCATTTATTGTGACCCTGGCTGTGCAATTATTCAGGCTTGTAGTTGACATCTCAAACACAAAAGCAGTGCTGTAAAAAAGCTCTGCTCTTGTATTTGAGAATTGCCAAATGTCAGATCAGTAATTGCTGTACACGGAGTTACTGTGGCTAATTTGGGAACTGCTCTCACATCTCAGCTCCAGTGCTGGATACTCGGGACTGTTTCCCAGCAGAGCTTGAGGAGGACCTCCAGCCTCTCAGATTCCTCTCACAACCATTCATAAGGCCAGTGAAACTGTGGAAGAAGAGAGAAGTTTCAAGGCCAGGAGAAGCTGGACAAAATCCAGTGTCTCTTATTTGTTCACGTCTCATTATTAAACAGACTTCTTATTATTAAAGCGCTGAAAAAAGGTCTTCCAAAAATACAGGAGCTAATTTTAAAGACTTTTGTCTGTGCCAAGAGGTGCTGTTTCAATTAATTGTGTTTGAATTAACTGTGTTTGAATTAACTGTGTTTGCACACCTTGAATGGGAATTCCGAGATGCTTTTGCTGATGTGCATGTGTGACAAGGTGTCATTTCCCTGATATGTTATTCTGAGGAGACCTGAGGGGAAGGGGAAATCACCCTTTGGCCCCGAATTAATATAGGGACCAGTCACTTTCTCATTAAAAACATCAGTGAAGTTTCCATGGCTTTGGGGAGTTGGTCCTTAAGAAGCTGAATTTTGCAAAACTGTGGTAGTCCTTCCTCCCTCTTCTGAGTACTGGCAAAGGGTGACTTTTGGATATTTCTTAGTGACAAGAAGTGTAAAATTGAAGACTGCAAATGATGAGGAATGCAGCCTTCATGAAAAGCCACTCTCTCTCAGAGGAACCTCTAATAAGCTCTGGTAGCAATAACCATTGGTTAAGGATGACATGGAAAACATTTCCTTCAGAGACGCAGTAGGTTGAGCCATGCTATCCACTGAAGAATTTGATGAGGATTAGAAGCCCTGCATCCCTGGGTTAAGGGATGCCTCCTGCAGGGAATGTCACTTAGGAAGAATGGTCAGCTTTGGAACCAGGCATATCCAGTCTGTATCCAGTCTGTATCTTACCTTAAAACTGTCAACTGTGTAGAGAAGAAACTCTTTGTTCCTATAGTGTGTAACAAAATGAAGCCTTGGATAATGATTAGGAGTCAGAATTGTTGTAGTAATGAATGAATGTTTGATGTCATCTAAGATTTGGTTTCTTCACCTGGAAGGAAATTTCCTTGATTTGCAAACCTGACGAAGCTGATAGAATTTCTCTAAAAGCCTTCTGCACACTTGGCCGTACACAATTCCCACAAATCTGAACTCCATAAGGATAATGTCAGAGTAGCTCTCGGAGAGTAATAGTGAACTGTGACAATGAACACTGTAGCCTTTTTTTGAATGTAGGGTGGAGATTGAACCACAGCCGTTATAATGTGCCAAGCAGAGCTCTGCGTAGTCCTACGACACACGGTGCAAACTCAGTGGAGCAGAACAGTTCCTCTGCATCCAAGCTGCCATGTTGGCAGGATGGAAGGAATGTTGTCTTTTCAAATGCCTGGGAAATGAAGTGAAACCACAGTATACGTGTGAGGGGTTGGAGTTTCACTAATTCTTTTTAACATCTTGAAAGAATTCCCCATAATCTGCGGTTGTTTCCTTTGCATGCCATCTCTTTATTTATGGCTTTAATAGTAATCTCCGGGGTTTGATCTCTGTCTGTTTGCCTCGGTCTGACAAAAGTGTTGGAAGTTGCCCCTTGTCATGTTTCTTGCATCGCTGATGCAGTGTTGGGTCAGGCAGATTTGTAGCAATAGTTTAAATATTGCAAGCAAGAAATGAACAGACTTTATTGCTGCAGGTTTGAGGAAAATCCTTCCTCCTCCTCTTTGGTTTAGTTGGGGTTGTTTTGGTTGTGGTTTATTTTTTTAAGTGGAAACTTAAAATGCCTTTTTAGAATCGTGCTTTCATCTGTCTGCCTCTTCCCCTGCTCTGTTGGCTCCTGAGTCCCCAAAATTAGCAAGAGTAATGTTCTAGTTTGCAGTGCAGTAGGAAAGAATAACTTGACTTTCTAAAATGTAATAAACAGTGCAAGACCTGGAACAAGTACAAAACCTTCAGACAAGGTGAAAGCCCCCAGAAGAATACCTCTATTCAAAATGTCTGGGGATGTCTGCAAATACTGCCAGCAGCTTAGGTCTTGTCCTTTTCCTTTCCAAACATGTGTATTAGGTTTTCCTTTAAAAATACATACGGTATCCCTGAACTCTTCCACGCTCCTAGTCAAAGAAGGTAGTATTTCCTTTAGACCAGTTGATTCATACATAAAATAAAAGCTGTGAGACATTATTTTGGTCTTGGTTGTTTCCCTCTTGTGATACTGGATGGAAAACAGTCTTTTTGAAATAGCCAAACCACCAATCACCTCCAGCTGTTGAGGGTTACCTGGCTCGATGTCTCAGGAATTCCACAGGGCTCGAATCCAGTTCTACCTGATCTGATCCAGCTCTGTTTAAAATGTCCCTTATCCTCTGGAGCCTGTCTGTGCTGTACAACAAATCTTACAAATCTGTACGCTGCACTTTATTTCTTCATTATGTTTTGGTTTTGAATGGAACTAACGATGATCTTCCCTCCTCTTGGGTTTTTTTACAATGAAATGCCTTCTTTGCAGACAGGGCAAATGTGTTTTATTTTGTGTAGGAAGGTCAGCTATAGACTTACCTTTCTATAATGCCTGTAGGTTAAATCAGTGAAGATAAAGCCCTTACATCACACAATCTTTTCTGTACCTGTGTCTCTAAATGCACATGGGATGACTTAGAAAAATATGCATAGCAGATCAGGGTAATTTGTTCCTTAAATATGAGCTTTGTCATTATTTTGGGGTCAAATATGATGGAGTGAGAGACTGTCTGTTGTTTAATGTGTCATCTGTTCCACCTGGGTGACACCCATCTGTGTGAGTGTCCCAAGCAGAGGCTAATTTTGTAGCTGTGCTGTTGCCGGCAGCCTGAGAAGGATCCTTTGTGGCATTTATTTTCTCCATTTTATTTGCCTTAAAATCACTGCTGATTACGGCCTGAGTTTCTCTTTGTGGTCAGATGAGAACAACAGTGAAAATTCCACTGAAATTTAACTTACTGGGAAGGAGCCATAAGAGGTCTAGGATTTATTCTTGGATTGTTTTGCTGTGTCACCATCTTTTATTAGCTGATAATTTCCTGTTCACCAGCGACAAGACAGTCAAACAGCATATCCTCTACAGTGGAGGTCGTCCCTACATGAGTAGCTTTTTGTATTTTAAGTCTAGGCAAGAGAGAATTCTTCCTAGGCATGAAAAATGTGCGTGGAAGGAAGGGATTAATATTGAGATGATGATCTCGTCATCTGATTTGGCCTCTTAAATCCTTCTGGAAGTGCCAGGTCCAGAAATTCCCCCAATTAATTTTCTTACAATCCCCTCTGCATTCTGCTTCTAACAAAGTCCTGTGAGAATGACTGCAACAGATGAGAAAATTAACTGAGATTTGAATCCCATTTGAAATTGGCAGGAAAGTGAGGGGCTTAAAGCCAAGCTCCACAACATCCTCACATACGAAATATTTGGGATCAAGAGCCCAGTGTTTGCTTCTGAGGAGAACTAGGGCTGCTTGTGATTTGCTGCAATCAATCAGGACTTTGCAGTCCCGTCAAAGAAATGTCACTGGAATGAAGTGCATGGAAGGGAGAGCCACCCTGGAGGCTTGCCTGGGGACAGCACCAGCAGTGGCTGGGACCCTCTTCCTGCTGTTATCTGGGGCATGGAAAAGCCAGGCTGGAGAATATCGTGAATCCATTTTTTGTTGCTGTTTTTTTAATGACTTGATTGCCAGAGGTTGGCTACATTTGATAACAGGGATCCCTGTGAGAACCGTGTGACCTGCTCAGACATAATTCCGAAGGCATTACTTACATGTTGCTGATATTTCAAACCATAATTGGAGATCAGTGTTATAGGTATGTTGCAGCCTTTGCAGTAATCTGAAGCAGCTCAGTTCCACAAGAAATTTTGGAGACGAGTAACCACTTGAAGCCTAAAACTGTTCCACTGTCATTATTGCTCTTTGTTTTCATTTTTAAATCTTGCAATTAGTGTTCTTAAAAAAATAATAAATAAAGCAAAAGGCAAATACAGACCATCTGTGAAACAGAAAGAAATTGTTCAAAGCTGCATCCATGAGGATCTCTGGGAAGAGTGCCACAACACAACTAAGCATTCAGCCAGCATGATATAATTACAAATTAAACATCTCTAAAACAAATTCCAAATTGAAAATAAAAATCCATTCTGCTTCTTTCTTTGTGGTAGAGGATCATATTAATCTGAGTTCTAGAAATTACCACCTATCCTCCTACAAACTGCAGGGTCTGTGGGGTCTGCATGCCCTCCCCAAGTGGGGTTTCTTGGAGGGGGCACCTCATGCGGCATTGCTCAAATCCCTGTTTCAGCCAAGAGACTGAGTTCAGGAGGATTTAGAGCAAGTCTGGAGCTTGCTGTGTTTTTTACAGCTCTGGCATAACGGCAGGTGATGATATTCTTTATTCGTGGCATGTAGACACGTGCCTCTTGTTCCAGTTCATATCAGCTGGATTCATTTAAATAAAGCCCCATCGACAATGATATGTTGAGACATAATCTTTTTACACTTAACTAGAACACAGTCTCCAATACTTCCTCATTTCTTGCTTTTATCTAAAGGAACATTTTGCTGGCTTAAGCCAGAGTAGATCTGGTGACTCTTGGGACATGCTTGAGGTAAAAGTGCTTTCAGCAAAGTCATCTCAGTATTTGTAATAACAATTTCTGTTATAGTTTACTGCTGTATTTCCGAGAGGAACAAATGGAAACTTCAGTCCTTGAAAAAGAAAAACCAGAAGAAGAATTCGGTAAATAAATGAAATGGATGATGACACAATATTTAAGATTATTGCTGAACAATTTTGTCATTTAAGCCAGACTGTTTTTTCTAGGCATGCCCTGCCTTTCACAGAAAAGTGTTACCGTCAGTTGAAGAGATTAGGTCCGGATGTTAAATAGATCTGTCCTCTCCATGAAAACCAGAAGTATTCCTAAGAACTGAAGATGACTGTAATGAAACAAAAATCTCCAGAATAAAATTTCTTCTTGAAGATCAGATTAATCCTGAGACTGAATAAACAAATCAGTTTCTCAGGGAAATTCAGAGTAGCTGCAAGAAAATGGTTTGACCTGTCAGGCAGAAAATAGCGCACCAAACGTGACACAGTTTTTGGAACCTTCCTAATTTAAAACAAAATAAAGATCCTCTACCTCATATATATAATTCTAAATAAATAATCAGTTATTAAGATGTTTTGAATAGGAAAAACTGGATTTTCTGCTTTGAGGAGGAGCATAAACCAATGGCTTTTAAGGGAAGGCTCTTCAGAGTTTCCTTTGGACATTTGAAACCAATGAAGATGTCCTTGGTAAACACAAGAATGGCAATAAATGTAGAAATTCAAGCTTTTGTGCTTGTTGATCCAATGTGGGGTTTTTGCCTTATGACATGGTTGTAGAAATAGAGACCATGTATTTCATTGTGAATTTCTTTACTTGGTTTTGGAACTTCAACCTTAATTTTTTCATACATTTTTCAATACCTCTGAAGGGACATGATATACTTCAGAATTCTGTTCGATGTGCATTGTAAGCTTTACTCTGGTTACAAAAGCTCTTGTTTCTGATTGCAGTTACCACCAGTGTATTTCTTTAACAGAAAGGCTGGCTGGGGAAATAATTGCCATTATTTATATCCAGTCTGTTCATCTCCATACTTCCACTTCTCAGCCCTTCCCTCGTGTCCCAGGTGTGTTAAATCAGGAAGTCTCAGCACTGCCGTCATCTGATCTGTGCTTCCTGCCTTTCCACCAGCTGAGGAACTATTCCCTGGATAAAGTGCTTTCTGGAATAAGCCTTCTGTGCCTCATGGGGTAAAGATGAGCAGCAGCAGCCCCGAGGTATTGTGCTTAGTCAACTTAAAATGACAGCTGCCATTAATAACAATTAGAACTCCTTAAAACCAAGTCCATTGGGGCTCTTATGAAGTGAATACCTGCTTGCTCACTGGTTGTTTAATGGATGTACAGACTGTCAAGCAGACAGCAACAACACTGACGGGAGAGACACTGTGAACCCATCTGACTTCCCCCACTTTCAATCCTCCAGAGACTGCTGACAAAATTATTGAGACTCTTCCCTCTCCAGTGAATAAGAAATGCTGAGTAAAAGGATATTACATAAATTGGCTGACATTTGGAGTGGACTAGCTAATTCTCATTGCCTCGTGTGTGGTGGCTCTGTGTGTGTGCACATGTGCCTGGTATTGTCAGTGAGCTCCCTGCCCACTCCCCTCCACTCCCAGCAGGCTGCTGGGAGGCTGAATTTTGGGGGTTACGTAAGAGACAGTCTAGGAAAACATCCCAGCCATTTGGAATTTACCCTCAGCACTAACCTCTTTCCTCCATTGTGTCATGCACTTTAAAATAAAATTATTTTTTGTTTAGTGGCGTGACGGGGATGAGTCTCATCTGAAAAAATGAGGTCTGTCTGTCGTGGGGAGGGAGCTGGGTGTACCAAAATTGACTTTCGCTTGCTTCTGCTTTCCATGGGCTGTGGCTGCAGTCCCCGGAGTCACAAATCTCTCCTTTCTCTAACAGCTGGGAGTTGAAGATCAACAAAGGCAATCGTGCAGCAAAGGGAGATAAAAATGAGCTGTTAGAGCTGCATCTTTACTCTACTGGCTGCTGCTTCCTGGGAAAGGGCTAGCAGCAGGGGCTGTGTCTACAAACACTTCTGACAAATTATTTCCCTTGAAAAGGAACAAAAAGTAACATTGTGAGATTATACTTTATGGCCAGTGAAGATGGGGTCATTCCTAGTTTGAATAGATGGATGTGAAAATCCTAAAACACATTCCAGTGAAAGTGCATTTCACCAGGAACATCACTTTTTTGCTGTGTGTAACCCTCCTCTGAGCTGTACTCATTCTGAATGCAGCTTCATATTCCTGCAAATTTGTCAGGAGTTTTATCCAACAAGTTTTGGTTGGCCTGTCTTATAACACCAGAAGCACACTCCAGTAAATTTTTCTTATACTACTTTGGAACAGTGCAGTATTACTTTATTACATGTGATTTTTCTCTTGTGGCCTAGAACCTTAGTCCTGATTCTACTCAAGTTTCATAGCAAAGATCTTTGTAATATTTATGTTTTCTTTTAAAAGTGGTTGGGATCAGACCTCTAGGCCCTGCCTCTGCTTTGTAGTGTACTGAAGATACGGGTTTTAAAAGTGGGATATTTCTTAAACATTCTGCTCTCGATCTTTTGCAGGTTGAAATACATGAGAATTCAGCTCCATACAACGGAGCAGGAATTACAGCTAAACTCCTCCCAGTCCCACTGCTTTTCATATGCTAAAATCAATGGATCGGATTCAGAGAGGAGGTAAGCAAACTCCTTTGTTTACGCTCATTTGTACCTCATCTGGATTCTGGCCAGTTCCATCCAGTCTCTAAGCTAATTGCACACAGTTTGTTCCAGTCTTTTCATCCCATTGCTTACAGCACGATTTGCCTTTCTTGCATGTAACCATCCTGGAAAAAGACTCGTGTCTGAGAGGTAATGTAATTGTGTTTTCAATTATCTCCTGCGGGAGTAATCCAAACATCATAATATAAGCTAAGCTCTTTTTTTGGAGATGGTACACAGAGCTGATGTAAAGAAACTGAAATAAGACTAGAGACCGTGCCGATCTATTTTGTATGTGAGTGGAAGAACAAAGGTAGCCTGCTTCTCTCCTCCTAACAACCAAACCTCTTCACCTCTGTCATCTCCTAACACAGGATATAGCAACACACAAGCCGCAGCCTTTTTCCTAGGTCACTAGGAATTTGGTGTTGTGTCTTGGGCATGTGGCAGCCAAAAAGCATTTGTTTACCCCTTCATAATTTTCAGGGGCCTCTTTTCCTTCCTCTTTTAAGAAAAATTACTTCCATCTGCTAAGTACAGTTGCATAAAAAAAAAGCTGGATAAAGTTACAAATTACGCTTTTTACTTTTTTTTGCACAAATCACTTCATCATTATTTCTGTCACATTTTTACTCAGTTGTCCTTACTGCACGTCCTAGACCCAAGGCAGTTTCACACATGTGATGCATGGAGCCAGGACTTCTAGTGAGAGCTGGCTGGGAACTCAAATGTCTTAAAAACAATGGCTGCCATCATCACTTCAAAGAGTCCAATAGATTTTTAAGGGCTTTGGATAGAGGCCTGAACTGACTCCAGAGTGCTGAGATGCTTTATTGGTGCTTAATTTGGAGAGCATGGGAGATGTCTGGGAATCAGCTGTTGAAAATGGCAGGCAACATAGGGATACCCTAAAACATTAATTTCTCTAGAAGTTTATGCTCGGGGTATTGAAGGTGAGGGGGTAATGAAGAATGACAGAAAAGGTTTGTCATCAAGCTAACAACTCCAGTGACAGGAATTTAATTGTAATCATCCCCTGAGCTTGAAAAAAGTTTTAATCAGAGCTCCCAAATCGGTCCAGTTGCCTCCTGAAACACTAATTTTGTGTGTCTGGCAGTCAAGTGGCACTGGCCAGGCTGCATTAAACATGGAATCAAGTTGGTTCAGAATAATAGCTTAACTAATTGTTTAATAAAATCACAGGTTTTATTAGATTATTAACCTAACTTTATGTTTGTTAGAGGCTCTGGAGAAAACTTGCATTGGCAGTAACTCATTCCTTGTATGGCACTTGCCCTTCGTCCTGCTCTCCTGCCCTGAGCTCCTGAGTTTTTGCTATGATGTTTATAACTGTCTCATCTATTTGCCTTTATGGAGTGTGGAATCTTCTAGAAACCAGACAAGAGTACACAACATAGATGGAGAAAAGCAGGAAAGGGATTGGCTCGAGTGCTTACAGAAAAAAAAACAGCATAAGGAAAGGCTCTTTTTTGACTTTCCTAAGTAAATTATTTGGGCTGTACTCAGGTTGTACTCAGGTTCTTCCCCTTGTGAATTTCTGAAACTTTTGTTTGCTAAAGATCACAGTTCTCTGCTGCTCCATTCTGTTCTCCATTCCACAGCCACAGCTGGGAAAGGTATTTATTCTCATCCATGTCTCTGCGGTGAAACTGGCCACTAGGAAAAAACCCAGTTTTCCATAAAAATAACTCTGCTCAATAATAAATTTGTGCATGAGGTCATATTCTTAACCTGAAAATAAATAGCTAAAGAGTTTTTAAAAAAAGGGTCCAAAAAAGCAGTAAGCAGTTTATGAGGAAGAAAGGAGAACCATAGTTCAGCAACTGATGAACTAATGATGCCTTATGGGCTACATGGTACCATTGTGAGAAGGAGGTTGGAATAAATAATTGTTCTGGAAAGTCATCTCTACAAATATCCTTAATAAAAGTGAAGTAGTTGGCACGGCACTTGGTGTCACCTTACAGTGTCTGTGGTGGTGGGGTTGTGACAAGAGACCTGTTAGAGAAAATGACAGGAATCGTTCAGCACGAGGTGAAGTCATTTGATGCGGGGCCGTAAAGGCTCTTGTATACTTTTCTTGGGAACACACAAGTGCTGTAGGTAAAAATATTTCAATACCTTCATATGATTGTTATCTGTGTGCACTAAAAATACCATCTGGAGATGGCTGCCAAAGAAGTCAGTGAGAGGTGCTGTTTGAAGGGTGTGAGTAAAAAGTAACATTACCATAAATTCCAGCCGAGTAGGTGATGTAGCCTGGAGACATCCTGTGCACATCCTGTTCTTCCTTCCATACTCTGCACGGGGATTGATATCCCTGCTAACTGTGCATCCAGCCTTTCCCTTGGCATGGTGTCCCCTCCTCCCCTGCTTTGAGGAACAGATCACGGTAGCTTCAGGGAGGCCGGGGAAGACAATGGGAAGTAAAAACCTTAAAGGAATGCTTCATCACTCCTTGCCTGTCTTCAAATCATCCCAGAGCAAAGTTTTTTTACATCAGTAAGAACAAGGAAGGATGTTGGCTCTGAACTGTTCAAGCGCTGCTTAACATGAGCACGGCTCGGCCAGCAGCGTCTGCTCCGTGGGCCTGCCTTGGCAGCACCCTCCCGGCCGTGTGTGGACACCCAGGGAGCTGCTGCAGGAGCCGAGCCCCGGGAGCCAGGCCCTGGCAGGCTGCGGCTCCCCCGGGATCCCATCCCCCGGCACAGCCCCGCACGCGCGGCTGCCGCGCGCTCGCGGAGCTGACAGATGTGACAGATGACACGGTGCTCCCTGCGGGCCCGCACAGCTGGCCCGAGTGACTAACCCTGGCCGTGCACCCACACACTGATGTCAGGAGAGCAGCCAGCAGCTCACTGTGACTCTCCGTGTCTCCGTGTGCACGTCAGCCACAACAGTGGCAAACGCGACAATGGGCAAGGAAGCAATCAAAGGAAAGCCCAACTTCAGACTAGGAGCAACTGATGTAAAATGGGATGTGTAACTCCCGTTTCCAGTGAAAGGAATCATCGATATTAGCTCGCTCTTTTTAAAACAAATGAATCATTAGATGACAAAGCCCATAAATTGATTCATGAACAGCTGTCATGTTAATATGAAGACTCTGAGATTAATCTGTCTGAAAAACTGCAATTCAGTTGTGAATGGAAACAACAGCTAAAATCCAGCATTCATCTTGGCCAGGGTGAATTTTACAAAATAAACTCCTGAGCACACTACTGAGTTCTATCCATCCTTGCACATATAATACATTTATGCAAACGTATGCACTAAAAATGCTGCCTGACCACCTGGATTCCAGTTAATTTGTTAATATCATTAATTGCAATGACTTTGACTTGCTGGTCTTTGAGGGAAAGGCTTCTACCATTGTTTGCTGAGTTTTTTGTTGTTTTTCCAAGGTGCTTGTTGGCTGGGGTGCAATGACTCAAGGTGTGCGATTAGTCAGAATGAGAGCTCTCAATACTTACGGCAGTAGAGTTTGGCACATATATTTTTGTTATTTTTCCCTGCAGTGAAGCACTCCTAGACAATGTATGGGTTTGGGATTGATTGCACTTGCTGAGGTAATCGATGCCATGGTGCCTTCTTTGAAGAACACTGAAGAGTTTTGTGGTAGGCAGGTGATGGGCAGTCTGATGGGACTCAGGGAGACTGCCACCCTGCCAGGGAGTGAAATGCAGAGCTGGGAACTACCACGAGGAGGGAAAGTGCTAGGGGAAAGGAAAATGAAAGAGCCTATGGAAAAAGTAAGTTATAGGGTTACGAGGATTGGCCAGGGAATGAGGACATGGGCTTTGAACTTCAAGAAAGGAGGCAGGGATTAAGAAGTATTGGGAAAAGGAAACCCAGCTCTGGAGCACATGGCTAGGAGCCATAGTGAGATACAAAGAAAAAGTAGTCCAGGGGACCGAGCTTGGCATGAGGAGCTGGGGAAAGATTTAGAAACAGGCCAGGAACCTGTGCCTGACAGCAGGGGAAGGGAAAAGAACAGGGTGGGGACAAAGGATGAGGAGACGAGACAGGCTGGGGGTGGAGGGTGGGGCAGCCAAGAGAAAGGAAGATGAGTCTGTGCCTATTTCAGTGTCCTCCTGGTTCTCACTCCTGGGTCTGGGATTACACAGCCTTTCCCTTCATCTGCTGTCAGAAGACACTGTCATCCCCTGATAACGTGCACACATTGACTCCTACACAGGGGACAACCTGCCACAGAGGACAACCTTTCACTGTTTGAGACACAGAGTCACTGTGGCCTGTGGCAAAGCCAGGGGGTCCAGCTTTACCTCCAGTGTCAGCTGACAGCCCCCACAGGGGATGGGTAGGGAATTTGTGAGTTTTAGATCAACAGCATGAACAGCCCACAAAGGTTTCAGAACAAACACTCAGGCTTGTAATGACACCTGTAACTCTTGCTTTTCACTCTTAAGTCCCCATTGCTTGGGGTTTGCACCTTCAGCATTCTCTTTAGGGTACAGCTGGTTTTTCCCTAGAGAAGTCTTCCCAAATGCCATGTGAAGTGTGAGATGGCTGGAATTTGTGGCAGTAGAGTTCAGGAGTTGAACAAGGCAGATGTTAGTAGCTGGCCACATTAATGTCAGAGTGAGCTTCCTCTTTAGCATTTGCTGGGGGCTCTTGGAGCAGGTAATGCAGTTTTTGCAGAGAAAATCAATCAGGACTGCACTTGATAAAACTAATGAATGTGTAACAATGTGGCTTATGCAAGCATTCATTCTCTATTTTTTCCTGAGGAGGAAAAGGATATAAATTAAATAGTGATTCTTATGTAATGAGTATTGCTTTTGCATAAAAGGAGACAAAACACTGAGCAATTTAACCTCCCAGATGCTTGGAAGTTAATGATTGCAGGTCAGCTTTGAGATAATAGCCTGGGCAGTGTTGGGAAAGTCATTTTCTGGCAGATAACAGATTCCATTTTGGCATGTGGACAGCGGATTACAGTTCTTTAACCACCACGAGGAGCTGCGCTGAGCTCTGGTCCCTCCAAGAAACAAACAAGATTTCACAAGAGCCAGCTGGCTTCAGTTGCGCTTACAGTACTTGTAACTTCAGATATCGTGGGAGATGCAGTCATGGTGAACTTAAAGACATACAGGGATGGTTTCCTAGCTGAGAAAGGGGGGATTGCAGAACGTGTTTGTCCTGAGCTGGTCACTGCATGGATGGATGGATGCATTGGGGTGTGGTGGAGCAATAACTGCATCCACCCCAGCACTGAGCGCTGCCTCTGGCTCATTTGGGAGAGTTCTCCCTCCCTAGAACTAAAAGCTAACGCAGCACAAGGGACCACATCATTTCTCTGCACTTCCAAAGGCATTCCAGGGCCTCTTTCTCCTTTCTCAAACACTGCTGTGCCGATCCCCTGAACAGGGAACTGTCTTTGTAAGGGCTTAAGGTGTTCACTGTGCCACTGGAACTCTGTTTGTGTTCTGCATGTGATGCTTGGTCTGTGACCTGCTGCTGCAGGGTGTTGTGCTCTGGGGAACCCTTCAGTGGGGCCTAGGTTTGGGGATCCATGGAAACCGTCCTGAAACAAAGAGAAAACAAATGGGAGAGTTGTGACATTCCTTCTGGAATACTATCAGCACAGATTGTTACCAGGAGAGAGGGGTTTGGGGTTGTTTCTTTATTCTTGCTGTTTTCTACCTGCCAGCTAATACATCCTGCAGAAATGACGCAAAGCAAGATTTTGGTTGTGCAAGTGGTAGAAATTAAATTCATGATGTAGTAAAATAATTCTTTTTTTCTTTGTAATGTCCCGCTGATCTCATCTCTCCTTGCCCTTCAGTGTGAAATGATGAAAGCTGCATGATGTGGTAACTGCTGTTCCTTGGGAATAGTCTGTCTTTGCTGTATTCCTCCATGAGGTTACTTTGGCCTTGTACTATAACATACCAGTGAATGGAAAGAGTATTTTCCTCACTTCCACCTATATTTATATTTCCAGCTGCAGTCCTGTGAATATTATAACATTCTCCAGAATTAGCCCATGTGGAAGTTATGAATTGTATGACCTGTATAAGAACCTTATTTAAAAGAGGATGAAGACAAATGTGTAACAAAACTTCCACTATTTCATGATCACTTGCTATGAGAGACAGTGACCGTGACATTTTTGACTTGCGAGGGGTTTGTAGTTGATGTGGAAATGTTTAGAGTTAAAATCATTGCAGGCAGACTTGCTGCAAGCGGCCCTGCTTGCGCAGGGGTTGGACCAGATGTGTAGAGGTGCTTTGCAACCTCAGCTGTCCTGTGTTTATGTGAAGAACCGCTTCCTGACAGTTTGTGTGTGCTCTGATCAAATGGGATAATGGGTTTCTGAAATGACAACAACCACGCAGGCAGGCACTGGCTGTATGTGCCCCACAAGCACTGATTTTCCCCCCAAACACAGGGAAAAAGATCTCCCTCTAATATCTGAACATGTGTCCAAGCACGTCCAGTGCAAAAGCAGTTACTTTATCCTGTAGCAATACAACAAAATGTGTTTTGAGTCCTGAGCAGGGGCCAAGTTACTTTGGGACACTTTTTGCCACCCTTTCAGTGACATGGGATCAGGAGAGATAAATACCTAAATCATGATCTTATGGTTATAATGCAAGGCTGTGAGAGAGAGATGTGGTTTTATGATTGTTCCCATTAAGGAGTTTCTCAACAAGTCTGAATTCCTTTGAAACCCAATATTAACTGAAATCATTTGAGTTCATGAAGTTTGATTGCAGAGTATTTTTTAAAATTGTCTATTTTTAATGTATATCATCAATCTTTATACTGACATTCTTTTCTTAACCTGGAGTAATTTTGCTAATTTAGATGTATTACTCTATGTGCTGTAGATACAGAGAGAGAGGGTGTGTGTAGGTGTTTGTATGTACATTAGAGAGAAAGAGAGGGGTGATTTTGCTAATTCTGAACTCTAACCCCCATAAATATTTGTACTTAGGACATTATTTCTTGTTTCTCATAAGCTGAGGTCCCTACTGCATCTCTTAGATCTGCAACAGCTGCCAGTGCTTCTAGACAGTTCAGATCTTTTTCCAAGTGCAGTCATTCTGGACCACAGAAAATTTGATTTACTTCCAATTTAGGCCTCACTGGATTGTTCGTTCTCTTATCTTCAGCCGTGCTGGGCTGTTGTATTTCCAGCATTTGTGAAGACAACCCAAAACAAAGTTTTGGCCATCTATGGCATTCTCAGAATAAGCATATATTGAGAAAATTTTATTTAGAAGGACATAAACAAGTGTCCACTGGTGCTTTAGAGGAATAAAGTACTCATCTGAACTGGAGTGGAGACTTAGAGATTTGTAATGGGGAGGAGATTTTTTCTATTGTTGATGTCATGTCTTTCTACTATTTGCACCAGAAAAAAAGAAAAAAAAGATGAAGAGGGAAGAAAAGCTTTTCTTTAAAAGAAATATTGATGAATGGTCTTAAAATCTTCAGAAAAGTAAATGAAAAGCTGAACTTCTGTTGCAGTTGTTTTTTAAAAGAGTGACCATGCAAGTAGACTTTCCCAGGCACTTAATATCCATATATACTTCAAGCAGAGATACTTTGCCTCATAAACTGCACTTACAAAAGTAGATGGGCAAAAACCGAAGCTACAGTAACTAATATTTAGAAGGAAAATCCGTTATAGCCAGGTTTGTGGCTGTTTGCTTCCATCATACGAGGCAGGTGCAGCATGTGTTTAGCTCCTGAGCAAACATATGGATATTGATCCAAAGTACAGATATCAGCTCTCAATGGTGAAAGAACTAAAAGTTCAGAGGAAAAAAGTTGCTACTGAATTTTTAAACTCATGCTCAGGCTTGGAAGGAAGGAAATCTTCCTCCCAAATTTAAAGTCAAGCAGTTAATGTACTTCAAGTTTTTGACATTTCCTGTGACAAGTGAGTGTGTGAGAATTCAATATGTGCTGGAGAAAGGAGATGGATGACTTTTTCCACTCTTAGCTGAGCACTAGATGACACAGGAACAGCTTCAGAAGGGACACAGCTTATCCATCTCTTTTTTGCTAATTGCTACTTGGATATGCACCAAAGAGAGGGATTGGGAAGCCGAGAGCCCTGGGGAGTGGAGAAGCTCTGTGGTGGAGTGGAGGCCTGGGCTGATGTTCCACTTCCAGCAGCTGGAAGCGTTCCCTGCCGCCACAGTGACACAAACCACCTGCTAATGTGTCCTCATGGTGGGAAGATGGATGAGCCCGAGTTTTCCTGGGTGTCTCTGCTTTCCTGTAGTTCTAATTGCTTTTCAAAAGTGAGGGGCTTTTTGTTTGTTTGATTTTAATTCTATAGTAAATCAGGTCTTCCGCAGATTAATTTAGGGCGCTTTTCAAACTCTGTTTTCATTATTCCTGTGTGAGCAAACTGGAGATGTCATCCTGGTAAAATGTCAAGGACATATGGCTGAAACCCCTCTAAAAGCAGCTTCTGTGAAAGGGGATTGACATTTCCTGGGCTTGTCATATGGCAGGATTTGTAGTAGTAACTGCTGGAAAGCTGGGAAAGTTGTTGCCCCTTGGATTAAAAATCAAAAACTGATGGATGGACCTGATGGAGTTTCTTACTCCTAATTTGAAATATCTCAAAAATTGCTCTTGGATTTTTCAGGGTTTTCCTGTAACCACATTAACAATATAATTTAGGTTTGAATTGTCTTTGGAGTTTTTTTTCCAGATGTTCTTACTGACAGTCTCTAGAAATCTAAGAATTATATATTGAATAAGTGTGATGATTGGATGTGCAGATGGGTGCCTTGTGTTCACTATGACCCCTGTGTGTTAGAGCAGCACTGAATAAAACAGATTTTTCTCTGTAAGAGGTAAAGCATTCCTGTGAGGAGCAGGGAATTGGACTCAGATGATCCTTATGGGTCCCTTCCAATTTGAGATGTTCTCTGATTCTATTAAAAATTGCTGCTGGTTACAAAACAGTGCAAGACAAACAGAGAACGACAGCAGTTCAGATAAATGGAACAGGTTAGAGAATAGGTCTCTAAGAGGTATTTTTGAAGTAGCAGGAAGGTAGGGTTTAAGGCATTGTAACGTGGAGAGTCTTACACAGGCCAAGAGAAGGCTTGTGAAGGGAGTTGCATAATTGATGGTCTGGGTGGAGGGGAAGCAGCTGTATGGGTGTAATTGTGGAAGATCTGAGTTGAGGAAGGGTGGTGGAAGAGGCCACAAGAAAGGAAAATGCTACTGCCAGAATCACTTTGGTCAATGTTTAAGAGCAATATTAATGACCATATTAAGAGGTTGGACTGCAGAAGAAAGTAGAGTGGAGAAAATAAAACCAGGCGTATTTTCCATTTGAAGAAGAGAAAGGAAAATATATTAAAAATATAGAAAGTTGGCAGATCTTGAGGTGAGTGTAGATTGCTTAGGGAATAGGTCTTTCATTCTAGCTCTGTTGTCTTTTAGTTGTAGGCCCCACATAGACAATTCCCATTGACAAGATTCTAAAGAGATCTCAAGCCTCAGAATTTTATTGGTGAACTGGATTTTACTGGTTTTCAAAAGGATCGTTTGATAAGGAATTTGAGCTGGTTGCCATACCCACCCTGCCACCTGTGGGTTCAGCCTCCTCATGGAGGTCAGGGCTCTGAAGAGTGAGAAATGTCAGACCCTGTCCTGTAAAGCACAGTGTTTACTCTGCAGCTCGGTGACAGGGCTGAGAGCTGAGAGCTGTGAGGGCTGCTGTGTGTGCAGGGAACGTAGAGTTACAGGAACAGCTGAGTGGGACCATGGATGTTTAGTCTTTAGAAAAGCTTGTTGGGTTTTAAGCATTTTGAGATTGTGTGTTTGTTTGTTTTTTTAAACAACTTCCTAGAGTTTTAAAAATTACATTTTCACCTCTTCCCTTCATCTACTTGAATTCAGTTTCATCTTCGCTTCATCTGCCTTCCAAGAAAGACGCAAGGACTTTGGAAGGACCCGTAGTGCAAGGACACAAAATGCCCTGAACACAGCTTCTGTTGCAGAGGAGGAGCAAGAGGAAACAAGGAAGGTCTTCACTGTTGGCTGTGACTGTCCAGAACTCTCCGGTACAGTGATAACGTGGGACTTCCCTGAGAAATAGCAGAAAGTGTTTGACGTGGGTGGGTGGCTGGGGAACCCAGGGAAGGGAGCAATGCTCACGGAGCAGCAGGGCTGCAATGCCCACTTGTGGAGCGGGGTAGCAGACCCTGGGCCGTGCCTGTGGCACTGAGGAGGAGCAGCTGACACGGGGTGAACCTGTCCAGGCCGGGCTGTGCTCTGCCTGCTCCCTTCATCATGAGGGTGTGGGAAGCAGCATAATTGTTGCTGATTCTGGTAAAGAATTAAAATTTGTGGCTTGCCAGAGGTCAGAGCTGGGAAGGAAAGTTAAGCGGCAACAAAATATCCTTGACGTACTTTCTAGCAAAGAGAATATTACAAAGTGCGTGAGCTGGATGCCGTGTCTGCCTTGGCGCTGGTTTGTTCCTGTGGGTTGCTGCATGTTGGCTCTGTGAACAGACCAGTGTTTGCAGCCCCACTTAGGATTGTCCAGGGCTGCTTGTGCTGCCTTTGGAGCCGGAGAACTTCCCAAGGTCCAGGCATGAGCGGCCAGCCCACTGTTAAACAGGAGATTAGGGGCGCAAAGCATGTTTTTGGAAACAAACCTTTTCATCCTGTTTTGTTGTCAGCCTCAGGCACAAGTGCATTTGATGGGTCACTACCCTTTATAAACTCTGTGCACATTTGTTTTATTAGAGGGGGAAGGCCTGTGCCAGAATTCTCACCTGTTGCCTTTTGCTACCAGTTTGCTCCTGTCGGATGGGAGGAGAACGGGTTTCTGGTGAACGCAGTGGAACAAAACGGTTGCCACGGATTTATTTTAAACACGTTTCATCATATTGTGATTTAAACAATTTAGTATGGTGCAGAGGCCACATAACTTCTTCTGGTCTAAAATAACTCTCCAGTTACTTTTTTTGTAAGACCAGAGGAAAAGATGTCCGACCGATGCTCGCCGCATCCCGCTTCCAGCGCTGCCGGCAGCGATGCCCAGCCGGACGGAGCCCGGCGCCCCAGGCCGGGGTTCCTGGGCGCCGGGANAGCGGCGCCTTCCCCCCGGGGCACTTCAAGGACCCCAAGCGCCTGTACTGCAAGAACGGCGGCTTCTTCCTGCGCATCAACCCCGACGGGAAGGTGGACGGCGTCCGCGAGAAGAGCGACCCGCACAGTGAGTGTGTCCCGGGACCACCGCGGGCGGCACCGGGGCGGGCGGGCGGCTCCTCGCCCGGGCAGCGGGGCTGAGAGAGGGGCCGCGCCTCGGCCGTCCCGCCCTGCCGAAGCTTCGGCAGCGAGCCGTGCTTGGAAAGCGCCCGTAAATGCGCCGAATGTTCTTAATGCGAATAACCGCGAGTAGGCAGACGGAGTTAATTCATACCGGGTTAATTCATAGCCGCGTTCCGCAGCGGGTGGTCCCGCACCGGCACCCGCGGGATGTCCCGGGGCAAAGCCTCGCTGGCGGCTCCTCGCTCAGCCTGCTGGGTGCAGAGCTCGTCAGGTGCACAGAGGTTTGGTTACGGGCTTGAAGGGGTCTCGAGTTTGTCTGCGTGGCCCTTAAAGAGGTGTAATGGCACTTGACGGCTCTGCACGGCGGCGGTGAATGTGTTGGATGCATCAAGGTAGAGAGGTTTTTGTTCTTTTCCCACTGCGGATAGGTGCTCACGAGTAGGAGCACTTTTGGCATACAGCTGCTCTTAGGAACGGAGGGGTAAATCTGGCTGAGGAAGCAGGGTTTATAACAAATTGCTGTCTGAACACCTTTTTGGCTTAAAATGTTATATGTTGCATTGTTTTGTTTTGTTTTTTTTGTAACTCAATTAATGATGGTTTAGATACAGATAAAACCTGTGTATTCCAGCAGCAGCAGCAGGAGGTTGTCCCTCCAATACCTGATCTTTTGAAAGGAAGGAAAGACTCCTGGGCTGGGAACACAGCCCATGAATTGAGTGATCACAGGCTTGCAGGGAGCGTGTGGCAGGTTGCTGTTACCAACAGAGGCTGCTTTTTGTCCCACGAACAAAATGCCTTTTGCAGAGCTCAGAACATTTTGGAAGTATTGAGCATGGAAGTTTTGTGGAAGCAGTGGTGAGTTTTTGAGGCGCCTGTGAGGCATTTCCTTCGGAGCAGGTACAGGGAGTTGCTGCGTAGCTGTCAGGTTGTCCCAGTGCCATTCCTGGTTGGAGGGGATTTGTTACTGTGCAGTGTGTGCAGGGCCTGCCTGCAGGCACTAGGAATGAGGAGCAGGTGAAATGCCTTACTGGGATTCTTCATCTGCTTTGCACCTGTGCTATGGGTGATGGATGCAGGGACCGGGCTAAACTCAGGGACTATGAGGAAAAGGAAGTGAGGAGGCAGACCAAAGATTCTTAATATCACTTTCCACTTTGGACAGTCACCTTTTGCGAAACAATTAGTTTTACCCAACAATTCCAAAGAAATCCTGTAACAGGAAGCCTTAACGGAAATAAGTCTCATTCGTTCATCTGACGTGTCACCTCACCCTAGAAGTAGCTGTGAAAATGTGCTGGAAATCTGCTGCAAAGGCAGGTGATGTTGAGTGGAGAATGTACAAGGCTGAAGCTGGGTCCAAGACATTGCCACGGCTGTTGGGTTCTTGCCTCATTCCCTGTCTTTGATTTTGGAAAGTGCGGATAGTGTGTGTGTTGTTGTGTGCTCACCTGGCTGGGCCAGGCTGCCCTGAGTGGAGGTGGTATTTATCACTTTTTTCATCACAGAGCTCCCCCTTAATCATCTCTTCCCCCCTGCCTTGTTTTATTATTCGCTCAGGAAAACTAATACTAGTTTTTCATTCTTGAGTCCATCAAATGTGTGTTTTCCCTTCCTGTTGAGCTTTATCAATACTAAAATTTTCAACTGACATCTCGTGCTTTCCTAGTAGTGAATTCTCTCCTTTTCTCGTTATCCGACAGCTCTTGGCTTGTTGCTTTTTCTTTCCTCCTTTCTTTTTTTT
>VZTG01003864.1:146187-175047 GCA_013397845.1 Melanocharis versteri
TTTTTTTCCCTGGAAGAACCCTAGTTCTGAGAAGCAGAGAATAATCAGTGCTTGAAGCATCAGCGAGGCTCATTGCTGGGGCATTGCGTGGTTCACATCCTTAGCATCCTTGCTGTAAATACGTCATTCCACACGACTCTGCTCAACTCTGACCTGGTGAGTGCTGCTCTGTGGAAGTCCCTGTGAAATCTCGTGGTATTCCTGGCATGGCAGAGGGCAATAAATCTTGGACAATGTGAGAGGACTTTAAAAAAAAATCAGCAATTAAAATATACACCTCGAGTAGTTCAGGGTAATTTTTCTTAGCTAAGCAAAAGGTTTTGTAAGGTGGTTTTGAGAAAAGAAATACAGTGGCTTTGCACAATTTGGTTTAGAAATAATGAAAGAACAGTTAGGAGAGATACTTGTGGTTGCTGCTATTCTTAGGAATTAATTATACAAAATAACATTTCAGTAGCACATCATCCTTCTTACTTTTAAAGGAAGTTCTTATTTTAGAAGGCAAGTTACTGTCTTACATTTCAGACCAAAGTTTTAATAGTATAAACAAATTTCCATGATCATGTCCTTTTTTGCTCTCCTCCTCCTGCCTCTATTCGAAATACACGTCTGTTTTATGTCATAGCCTGGTTTTACATGCACCCCACTCACCTTCATTTATTCATAATTGTTTCGTTAATGAAATTAAGAATGGAAGTTGACGTCCTGCGTGCTGGAGGATTGGGATCATATGATTCACACAGCTGAAAACCAGGACAGGGCGTCTTCCATGGCCATTATTGCCACATCTGACGCGTGTGCTGCAGTGACTCCACTGAAGTGCCCCTTTGGACACACTCTGGGGACTCCGTCCCGAGTGTTTTCCCTTGAAGAGATACTTTCAGACAAACGAGAAACAGAAGGCGCTTTCTGAGGGTTTTGTTGCTTAAAGCAAAACAAAAAACATGGCTGTTTTTTTGTTGTTGTTGATCAACAACTTTTGATTTATGCCCTGGAAAATGTACAAAGAACGCAGTGTTTTTGGAAGGGCTTTTAGAAACTCTCCAGAGGTGTTTCCCTCAAAGAGGCTACAGTGCCGGTGAGGGGGAAAAGCCTAGGGAATGGAAAGGGAACACTCATCCATACATTAAGAACACGTCTAGTAGCACAGCTGGTTCCCTTCAGAGTTTCCCTAAATGAGAAATGGTTGGCATTTATGTATTTCCATAATTTCTTAAGCAGCTTTGTTTCATGATGAGCATAACCCAAGACAGTATCCAAGGCATCCCGAGCCATTCTTGTCCACCCCTTAATGAGGTGACAAGGCTCCAGCCTCTCACTTGGAAAGGATTCAGTTGTGTGAGCTCAGTCAACCCTGCAGATGTATGAAATACCTTCTTCCTGCTCAGTACCTCTCTCCTCTTCCATAAATATCTGAAGAAAATGTAAAATAGAGTAACGCTGGTCCAGGAAAATTTCTTAGGGAGGTTCCTTTCATAAATAGTTGTTAATATTAAGATTTTGACTTGTCTCTTACACAACTTTAAATGGTTACACTCTAAGTGTTTTGGAAAGACTCTGCTGAAGTATAGGCTGACTTTTAGAGCAGCTCAGTGAAGATGATGGAAATCTGATCCCTGATCTTGCAATGGGAGAAAACTCATGGTGATCCTCAAATAGAGTAAATGTCAGGAAGTGTTTTAGTATGAAGGTTCAGTACCCGGTGTTTAGCTTTTATAGGTGCATAAGTTGTTTGGGACTTGGAATATCTCCTTTCCCATTTTGGTGCCCCACAGACGTGGCTGGAGCTGTTGACAGGGAAGATCTCTTCCAGATCTTAGCATTAAGTGAGAGGTGACTCTTAAAAAAACCCTGTCCCTCAATGGTCAAATACGCTGCTTCTACCCAAGTCCTTCTGGAAACAGGCTCTTTTTGCATTACTTTTGATCTGTTGCACAGACCTTGACTGCTTTGCCAAGTACTTTGTGGCATAGCACAGAAATTCCTCCTCAGATGTAGCTGCTTTTAGAGGACGAGGTAGCAGACATCCCGTGTGTGAAAAAGTTGGGAATATGCTTCCTTTGCTTCTTTTGTCATAGAAACACCATCATGTTCCTGCATGGTCCTGCTCAGGGGAGGATGCCCTCTCATCTGTCACTGTGTCTGCTAATCCTCTATCCCAGTTCCTAGTGAGTCCTGCCCACCCCACCGGAGCTGTGTGATCCAGTAGCAGGTACATCTAAAGGTGGACCAAGGCAACACGAGATGTCCCCAGTGGGCAGTGAACTGTCCTGTCCCTCCCAGCTGTTTTCTGCCCAGTTTGGAAGTGGGGAAGGTTCCAAGGGCACCACCACCCACAGGTACACTAGAGGGCAGGATTTAGCCCTTAAATTGTCTCCCTTTGGAAATCAGGAGCGCTTTTAGGTACTTACATAGTCTGGTTTGCAGGGAAATGATAATCTAACTCCTGTTAGCCGCTGCACACCCAGAGCTGGAAAAGACAAATACAGATAACATGTTGTGAGATCAGGTGGCTGCTGTTGGTTTTCATTTGGTTCATAAATGCTTGAAATTTGTGCAGCTGATGCTAAGAAAAAGTTTATCTGTAGTGGGGTCATATTTAAAAGCATTTTACAGAAAGTGAATTATGTTAGTAACTCAACCTGAATTTTAAATCATAATCTTTTCAGTGACACTTTGTTTTTGTAAGCTTTCCCCAGCTCCCCTGGATTACAGATATGGCAGGCAGTTCTAATAAATAATTATTTGATCATTATGGTTTTTAGCACTCTTGGGAGCATTGCCCTGGGATTGCTGGCCATCTGTTTCAGGATACTTGAGAGGTGATGGATGGTGCTGAACTGGTTCATAACCCTGGAATTAATGGTGCTTTTGGCTGTCGGTGACAGCGTGTTTAGTGCAGTTATCTAATAAAACCAAACCAGACTGAATGCAGCCCAGAGAATGCTCAAGTTACTGTTGCTAAAGAACATACATAAGTGTATGACGTCTGTAAATTGAATATCTATATCAGGTGATATTTGAAATGTTTATGGCATGATTTTTTGAAGCCCCAAAGTTAGTAATGAGATAGTGTTTCAATCCTGAAGGAGAACTAATAGCCTTTGCTTTTGTTAGCACCTGTTTAAGATTGTGCATTTCAGAATAAAGCAACTCTCTCACCCTGCATCGTTTTCAGTAGTGTTTGGTGACAATATGCGGGTCAACTGTTTTTCCTGTCTGCCTCTTCTGCTGTCTCCAGACTTGTCAATAAAAATATTAAAAGGGCGACTCTCTGGAGTGCTGGTGGCATTTTAGGGTTATTATCTTACGTAGTTTTTTGTTTGTTCAGGGTAGGGCCAGATTTTGACTGAAGCCCGATAGGATCGGCTGAGAATACAAATGAGATGATGTCTGCAGAGTTGGGTGGAGGTCGTCCTGCAGGAGCTGTCATGGTGCACTGCTGCTGGAGTGACCCTGGGTGAGCCTGTCACTCATCTTTGACTTTAGAGCTTGAAACCACATTGCCCGAGTGATTCAAAGGAGGAGACCGAGGGTACGGGGAAAGGGCAAAGTAGGGCCCAGGCTCCATGGCCGTGTGCAGTGGCAGTGCGCTGAAATTCTGCTCTTGTGCTGCAGAGATCACTGGCTCGTCTGTTACCTTCTGACAGGACTTCAGCAGATCTCGTAAAACCCCAATCATTAGGATTCCTGGAATGTGCAAGTCACAAAGTCCTGTTAGCCGCGGCTATGGAATCCTGTGTGGTGGTGTTTTGTATGAGCAAGGAGAGATGTCAGCTGTGATACAGCTTGAAAATATTTGTAGTCTGTTTCTTGGTTCTTTCCTTTCTGCTCTCAGGCTGGCCCACAATGCCTGATGCAAACTTACCCCATATCCCCAGACACTCTGTGCCATTCTGTGGGGGTGTAGCTTTGGGGTTATTTCTGCTGATAAAGGATGTCCTTAACATACTCGTGTGCAGTTACCACAGCATCATCTGTGCTTGGGGGAAGGTCTGTAGCACCTCTGGGGACTGGCATCGGTTTTTTGGTATATTTTCTTGGCATCTGGGTACTGGGGAACAAATCCTGAAGTCTTCAATTTTTCTCTGCATATCCATCACTGGGATGCCAAGAAAAGTGCCAGAGCTGGTGCAAGGGAGGTGGTAGGAGTGCGAGGCTGGGAGTGTGGAATGGAGGGACACAAAGTGTCCCTCTCCAGGGGCAGCTGATGGTCACTGCCTGTCCTGTGTGCCATGTCCTGAACTGTCTCATCTGTTAAAATGTAGGACAGGATACAGTGTCTTCCCGTCTTCCCAGAGGGATGTCTTGAAGAGCATGAACAGAGTCCATGCAGTTGTCATCTCTGTTACATTTCAGGTTAGAATAGCAATTTTGGGACTGTATTACAGAGAATGTTCATACAGTCCCACAACTCTGGGAAGACCAATGGAGAGACCGACATTCCTGGGTATAGGGAACCATGCCTGTGGAGTGGTTGTGTGCAGTAACTCTGTGGGGCCTGCTGGTACCTGAGGGAGCAGAGGTGGATATAAAACCAGGAGCGTGTGTTAGTGTGGAGGAACAGCCACCGAGGGCCATTTAGGGACTGTATGGCAGAGGCTGTCACCTCTGTTTAGAAGTCACCTAGGGAATCCTGCTGCACAGACTTGTTAGGCTGAGCAGTTCCTGGGAAATTGTATGTGGATTCAGTTCCTTGGGTTTCTCCAGCTGTAATGGAGCAGTTGGGATGAACAGCTGAACGTGCTCCTGGCCATGCCTCGGAGTATGTAAATAGCAAGGATTAATTTTGTGGTTTTACAGATGTTTACAGACTCACTATGGATGTTTTGCTGACAGTAATGTAGTTCATTCAGGAAAATTGAGGGAAAAACCCTACAATGCTTGTGTCCTTTGAAATGCAGGAATTCCTCAAAGCTGAAGAGGTGCACAGAACTGCCTCATGTTGCCAGGTTATTTATTTCAGTCCCAACCTTCTGCTTGCTTTACTGCTTCAAGCAGTAGCGTCTTCCAGAGCACTTAACTTGCTAGAGCAAGTACCAGTGGTGCTGAGGTGTTTTCCAGTGATCAGGCTCTAGTCCCATGGATCAGTATTGTCTGTGTGATGTTTTATTAGGAGAAAACACTGTTAGAAGTGAGGTGCCTGGCTGCTGCTTTGATGTGGTTAGGGTGACTTGCAGTGCTTGTAGCTGGTGTACTTCAGGAGCACCTTCTTGCAGGGTTGCCTGGAGCAGTGTGGACATTGAAACCATCACATAGATCTAAACCAGGATATGGGCACTACCAATGGTCAGGCTGAAGCAGCAGGGAGCCAAGTAGGTTCTTCCAAGCTGCAGATTCTAAGGTCTCTCTTTAGTTGTGAGGAAAGTGCTCACGTCCTTCTTTAGTATGGTTCGAATGTATTCAGAATGAAGGTGAGGAGTGTTACCCAAATATGCACTGTGTGTTTTATTTTCAGTTATGGAATTTGGTTTCTTACAAAGAAAACTCTTTACTCAAGCAGGGCTGCATTCAAAAGCAAATTAGAGTCTTTTTGTGAAGACTTGGATTCATTACTGTGCTGGGTCAGCAGTGATTGACAGCTCTTGTCCTTCACTGCAGCTCGTGCTGTTCCCCCGTGGATGCTTTATTTAAAGGTCAGCACGGGGTGGTTACACAGCTTGATGGAAAGGGATGAAATAGGAGGATGAAGTAAGACTCCGGGCTTAATGTGGCATTTGCACTGTCCTTGCAATAAAGGAGATGGGCAGGCACCAGTGCAATACCGTGTGTGCATGTGTATGGCTTTTGATTTTTTTTTTTAAACTTTTTGTAAAAATATTTATTAAAGTCTCAGTGATCAATTTCATTGGTGCTGGAGATGGGTGAAGTGCAAACCCAGCATAGTCCCAGTCTCAACCTTTTGGCCAGGTTAAGAGCAATCAGCTCTAAAAGGCAGCTCAGTTCACAGGAGTTCCTCTGCATGGGGTTGTTCCTCCTTCCTCCTCCTGTCTGCTGTGCCATCTCTCTGGACCCTGGGTGCCTGACAGAGTTCCTCTTTCACCACTGTGCTCCAGACTCTCTGGAATCCAATTCAGTGATTCTTCTTGGCATTCCTAAAATCCAGCTTTTCCTTTCCAACTGTGACACTGAGGCTTATTGAGCCTATGGGTTGGCAGTGTCTCACCACTGCTCTGGCAGCCTTTCCCTTTCATCTCATGTGTTACTGCTCCGACACCAGTCACAGCCCTGAAATACTGCGTACTACTGAGTAGTTGTGTGAGCTGTACATGGAGGAGGAACACTACAAAATACCTTCTAAAAATTACACATTTTACCTTCTCTGTCTTCTGAAATGCTGTTCCCGTGTTTGCCTTGGGTTGTCCCTGGTTTTACATGTTTGTTTTCCTGCAAGTGAAAAACAGGTCGTAGTTACAAGGAGATGAGTGAATGCACAGTAAACATAAAGCTGAATTTCTGCAAATTCTGTACGTGTCTTCTGACATGGCTGTGTTGGCGGAACAGTCGCACCAGCTTTGTTCTGAAGTTGAACACCCAAAAGTGGTTATTCTGCGATTTGCTTCAGTGAACACTAAACAAAGCGAAAGCAGACGAAAGCAACACGGCGGATTACCTTACCCTTGCTAAGAAAAGCCCTTTGGGAACAGTCCTAAAAAAACTACATGTGAACAGGCATGCATTATTATTTTGATAAGGAAACCTTGAAACATTTTTCTAAATCAAGAATTTGGGGTGAAAATATCGGTAATTTGGAGATTAAGCTTTATTACCTGTACCCAGTAATGAATGAAGTTCTTCTCTGGTAAAGTTAGGATTTTTTTCTGTTTAGTTTTGCCCTCGACTTCCAAAGATGCATCAGTTCATCTGCAATGCCAAGGAGTCAGCAAGCAGTGTGGCAGAAGGCATGTAGAAGGGTTTTACATGATGGTGACTTGGAGTTCCTGGCGTATGAAATCCTTTCGTAACGCGAAGCAATCGCTGTTTACTTTGCTCAGCAGCACAAAATGCCCAAGTTGTGCTTTGTAAGCAGAATCCACAAACTCTGGGTTTGCTTTTGCCTGACATTTTTACTTTTAAAGGGCTCGATTAAGTTTGATCAACCAGATTGTGCAAGCTGTGAGAAGTGGAGAAGTGTGGTTGTGCGTGTGTAACATGTGGGCACACAGGCAAGGAGCACAGTGCCACACTGGTGCCAGAAGTGTTGGATGTCACACTGTTCTGAAATTAGTGTTCTGCAGGCTGAATTCACTATCTTTTGTACGAAATTTATAGGGAGCACTAGAGAATGCTGTGTATTTGGTAATCAGTGTTTCACGGGGAGGATTCCCAGTGCCACAAGTGTGCGTTGGGTAGAGCTGGATATTTGTAGGAATTGAGGTCAAGATACAAATCAGAATAGGTGGAGAACCTGAATACGGAAATAATTTCCAAAAAGCTGGGGACTCTTAAAATCTGTGAATGTGTGTGTTAATGTGGTTGATTAGGTTAGCGGGTTGATGCTTAAACAGTTACACAAGTTAATATTCTGCTTAAAGCCTTGGTTTACTCTTAAGTGTAACCGGAACTTCCTGAAGTGTTTGTGTTTCAGGAGTGTGTATTTTTGTTGTAGATGTTTACATTTTAGAGACCTTGGGTCTGTCTGCAAGTGGTTTTATGCCTCTGGCTGGCAAAAAGGAAAAAGATACACTTAGAATGTTGTCATGCAAAAGCAAAGAAATGTGCCTTTGTATGGGAGCGTGACTCACTGTTTCTCACTGTGACACTCCATTGGCTTGATTGTTTTTGTTGCAATTCTGATGGTTTGGTTTATTAGCAGCCCACCTCTCCTGCTAAGGTTTGCTGGCTGTTTTTCATCTCTGTTTCTCCTCTCTCCCCTCACATGTGTTCCAGGTTTTAGGCAGTGTGTGCATCAGTGACTCTGGCAGTGGCTCACTTTTACCATGAGCGTACGAAAGCGAGCAATGAGTTGTTCTCTTGTTCACAGTCTGAGGACTTGGGGGTGCCTCGTACATCACCACTTACCAAATAGCAGAAGATGTTACATTGCTTAATGTGCCTTTGAGAAAGGGATATCAGAAACTGCCAGAGACTGATGTGGGACGGAGGGACACAAAGATATTTGTAATTCCTAGTGATGAGTTACAGTAGGCATCACCAGGCTGGGGTTTGGATCTGATCCAGCAGGCAGGAAATGCCAGAATGGGGCTGTTAATATATGTGTGTTTGTAAATGCATGTGTAGCTTTGAACCAGCCCCTGGGTTTGGGAGGGCTTGTCCTGTTAGGTGTGGAGCAAGCATGTCCGACTCCTTGTGTTTTGCTTGGACGCCTGGCTGGGAATAGACGTTGCCCCCGAGCATAAAGGAATGGCCAACTTCAGCCACACAGGATGGCGGAGTGGGAATTCGGCCGTAGGGTGTTGCATTTAGCAAAACGTTATTGAGTCTTACTTTTCCCCTCTTCTATTTGTGAACTTCCTTGCATTTCTGATGCTTATTCCCTCTGGAGCTGACCCACCTCTGCAGTGAGACTGCAGAATAGCTGCTTTGTGCTTTCCTGTGCGCGCGGAGGTGCGGGGGGACGGGCAATGGGAGCTGGCGCAGCAGCTTCACTGCAGTGTCACTCGGGGGCCTCGTGGAAGGATTTTCCTTACAGGGCCTCTGCAAATATGTTGGAGATGGGCCCTGAGCCTTTGGCTGGGGCTGAGCTTTTCCACAGCAGACTGTAGTAACACTAGTCATTGATCCAGAGACGTGCAGCCTGGGATTTTTGGGGGTACAGAAACTCTCCCTTCTCGTAAACTGAGCGAGAGGCGTTTTGCTTGTGACCTTTTTAGTTCCAATAAAGCAGCTGTATGTTAGTGAAAACAGGAGTTGAAATAGTATCCAATTTGTCCTCTCTTCCTGGGCCATGAGCTGCTCCCTTAGCTGCAGTGTGGCAAGCAGAGTTCTCACTGTGAAGTGATGGAGGCTCTTGAGCAGGAGGCTGGACTAGAGAGAGTCCTTCTGACCCGAGTTTTGTGTGATCCTGACACTGGGGCTGGTACTCGTAGCTTTAGTCTGCACTGAAGTCCGTGTGTAGGGTCTGTGCTAGGTGGGTTATAGTGGAAATACAGCTGAGGCTGTAATCAAACCTTTATGTGCTGTGTAAATGCATCCAAAACCAGAAGCTCATAGTTGGTTTTTACTTCAAGGTTTCTCTGATATAGTTGTTTGAGTTCCCATTTCCTTGTGGAGGAGTAGGAAAATGGAGGTTTTGTTAATTCCTTTGGCTAATACATCCTGAAATTCCACCTCCTTCAGATGTGTGGGTTTGCCTCATGCTCCAGTACAGCACCTTCCTGTACTGCCCTTATCCTGCCCTGTCTTCACTGCTCTTTGCTTTTTCTGTTTGCCTTTTATTTTATACCTAATGTGTTTCTGTCCCTTTCTCTCCTCCCTGTGACCTTTATGTTGCCTTTTCCTTACTGATCCTGTGGCATTCTCCTGCCGCAGAACATCTTAGCCAGTGCAGCTGCTGTGAGTGAAATACCAGCACTGGCTTTGCTCACAGGGATTGCCCCAGGCAAAGGGCTTGCCAGCAGATTCCCACTGGGAGTCAAAAGGTAGTACCAGCTTAGCAGTGAGCAACTTCCAGGATGTGCAGCTCTGCTTTTCGGAAGTATTGTGTTGGTAGATTTTGCCCAGATCTTTGAAATGAACTGATTTTGTTGGAGATTTTTGGCCGAACCCTTTATGATGCAGAGCAATGAAACCATTTGGGACCATTTAAGTTGTGCAGTTACTGGGTCTGGGCCACTCTAAAGCTTTCGTTTATTAGAACTGTAAAAGGACCTTAGAGTTTGCATTGTACGTGTGATTTTCCAGTTCTAGTGCTCAGGACAATAAAAGTCCTTTTGGAAAATGTACATGTATTCTCTATTCTCTGCATTTGCTAACAGCTTTCCTGTCTAGCTACTTGTCCTTAAAATTATTTTCTCTGCTGGACTGTGCAAAACTGCCTTGGAAATAATTTTTTTTGAGGTAACTAAGAAAAGCGAGCAAGATCCATTTTTTAACAGAAATCTGAAACCTTGCTAACCACAATGCTATTAAATACCACTTTTCAACTTCCATATTCTTAGAAAAGTCTCTCCAAGTTGTGAAATATAAATGCCCATTTGTAAGTCTCTTAAATACACTGTTTAGTTTAATCTGCAGCTTGTACATCTGTCCTGACCACATATCCTGCAAAAGAGCATTTCAGCGCCTGTTGCAGTGTGATCCGGCTTCCTTTGGTGCCACAGATTGTACTGGTTTCAGTGGGAATTCGGGTTGGACAGTGTAGCTCGTGTTGTTTTTCAGCCTGAACATCCTTGAACAGGAATCTGTAACAGAACCTCTGTGTATTGTTGAGAAAAACTGTTCCCTCTCTATCCATTTTTATATGACTGGAAGGCACCGTAGGTTCACTTGAGCTACATCACTCAGAGTTTCTCCGCTGGTGTGAAAGTGCATTTGTACATCTTGCAATTCATTCCTTCTTACTCGGCAGAATGATTCTATTAAGCTTACTATGACAGAAAAGAAAGTCTTTAATAGCAGCTGTAAATTTCCCGAGTCCTTTGAGTTGGTTGTATTGTTTTATTTAATAACTTGGTGATGACTTAGCCCCAGTCCTGGGGATGTTTGCTCAGTGGGCGAGCTCTGTGTTGTCACAACACCAGCAGGCATTGAGCAGAGCCTTGTGCTTGGCATTCCTTGTGGATTGCAGGGCATGAATGGGAACAGGGAACTAACTCACTGCTGTGCTAGAGGGGCCCTCAAAGGACTGCCAGAATATCTGGGAAAATGGGCCTTTTTAGACCTTGGTTAATGAGCTCTTTCACAACAACCTGCTACTTTTTTTGGGCTACAAATGTCCTAATTATTTGGCTTTCATGGATCAGGTTTTGAGGTTCAGTTATGCTGAAAACAAGTATTGGGAGTAGATGTGAAATGATGAACGGAGCCTGAACTGTTGCTGTTGGTGACTAAAGGCTGCAAAAGATGCAGATCATTGGTGTCAAGTGATGCATTCCTCTTACAACCAACCTAGTTGCAAGGAGCTAAACCTAAAATTGTCGCTTCTGGTGACAATCATGTGGTCAAAATGTGTTTGATTAGTAAAGCTGTGTTGGATGTTGGCGTCTCCAGCTCAGTGTGACCCTGTGGCAAATACTCACTGCATTAAAAAAGCTGTAAAATAACGCTGAAACCTGAAAAACTCACAGTACTGTTCTGGCTCTGTTTGTTCACGTGTTTTTGGAGATGGAGAGGAAAATTGAGTGAAGCTGATTTTCCTTTTGGGGCTTTCAGTATTTCAGCTCTTTTCAAACTCTGTAGGAAAACCTTTGGGCTTTTTTTTCTTTTCACAAGCTTCTCCAAACTATACAAATTTTTACAGGACTTACAAACCTTTACCAGAAGTTTATTTTTACAGATTTTGAACTTCTGGCCTAGTGTGATGCTGTAGGATTTCGTGTGTGTTTTTGTCCAGAGAAAGTCATGAAGCATTATAAGTCAGTACTGCAGTAATTAATATTAATTTTCAGCTGTTCCACAGCTGTTTCTTGTTAAGTGTGTGGTGAAAGCTGTGTGCTTGGGCACATCTCAAAAGTCCATTTCCCACAGTCCCTGCCCAGAGCACTTTTCCACGTTCTTGCTTCCCCAGAGGCTAAGGAGTTACACCGAAGTGTTTGGAGATGTTCACAAGTCTGATTTTGGCCTCGTAACTTGGGAGGGCTGTATTTTGGATACTTGATTCTGAGATGAAATTGTGCCCGACTTTTTACTTTTACCCTGAAAAAGTGTTTGCAGCAATTATCCCAACGGTTTCATGTTCCCTGTATTCCTGGTGTTGGAGTTTTGCTTGGTTTCTTCTGTGCTTTTTTTCCCTTCAACAAAAAGCCAAATAGGCAACAACCTCTTTCTGAATCTCAAGAGATGCTCCTTCACCAAAATTCACAGTCGATTCAGGCATTTATTCTGGTGGCTGAAAAGCTCAAGCTATTCAAAACTGCTTCTCCAAACAGAATGAAGTACCTACTGTACCACAGCAGGTGGGTGAAGGGTGCTCTTGCCCGAGATGTTGTGTACAACAGGCAAAGGCAGGCAAAAGGGCAAGCTTCCATGTGTTCGTCCAAACTACTGGGTTTGATTTGTGGCTACAGAAATCAGTTAAGGCTTTGTGTTAATAATTCACAGGTAGTAGCTAAAAGCTGTGTGATAGGACCTTACAGGTCTTAATTTCTATAAAATCTTTAATTTCTTTTAATTGATGCAAAGCATGTTCCTGCTTTGTATAACGCTGTTTCTTGTGCCTTTGCTGCCCTCACCTACCGCCACAGTTCTGTTTGTTTATTCCAGCTGCTTGTTGGATGGATGAGGTAAACTGATGGATATTTTTCTGTTGGGAACTGCCAGAACCCTTAGGGAGTGATATGGACCTGAATAGTCTCAGCTGTAGCCCAGACTCGCTGACAGTCTGTACAGAGCTGTGTGCGCTCAGTGTCCGATGCTGTCCTGTAAACACTGAAGAGATACCTCTGGAAAAACTGCCATGAAAAATTGCCATTTTCTGGGAGCAGTTGACCGTGCCCTAGGTGGGCTTTGAAGGAATTTAATGGGTTTTTAAGCAGCCTTTATGTGAAATGAAGATGGAATAACTCAATCTCGCCGTTGCCAATTTGACAGTATCCACTTTCTTTGTAAAAATGGGATCAGAAAGCCAAAGGTTGAAAATTTATTATTTTCATTGCAAGCTGAAGCTTTCTGTGGTGCAGGGTTTGAAGCAGTGACTGTCAAGTGCTGCACTCCCACGATGGCTGTGAAACCTTTTGTCTTTTTTATTTTTTCGTTCGCAGTCAAGCTGCAGCTTCAGGCGGAGGAACGAGGAGTGGTGTCCATCAAAGGTGTCAGTGCCAATCGCTTCCTGGCCATGAAGGAGGATGGCAGATTGCTGGCCTTGGTAAGCAGCACTTTCCTGATGTCTCTGTGTGTGTTGCTGTGTCCTGCCCTCGCTCTGTGTGGAGTAGCCTCTCTTCCTGCAGGAGTTACTCAGCTGCTCGGTGTGGGATTTATCAGGAGAAATGAGCGCTGCACAGCTTCTGTCAATTACTTGAAATAGGAGCTAGAGGAGTTGGGTATTTCTGCCCTACGTAGGAGCTGCAAAATTTAACAGCAATGGCTTGTCTGAGAGAGAAAAATTCACAGGAATGATCAGGAAATTATAAAAACCAATGAAGAAAAAAGTGTCTGCCTTTTTACCCTCAGGAGTAATTTTTTCCTCTTTCACTTACTTTCACATAAAGTGATTTTAAAAGACCTCTTTGAAGTGGAAAGTAAAGCCAATTTCTTTAAAGAATTACTTTCATGATACTAATCTGTATAAATTGTTTTCTCATTTTCCTCCTTGCAGAGAATCAAGCTTTTTTTGGGCACTTCTACTTCCTAACTAGAAAACTGGCAAGAAAAATATTTTTGAAAATATGATAAAATTTTAAAAGTTATATAAATGTGGGTAAATTAAACTGCTCTCCAGTGAGACTAAATGTAGTTTAAACTCTTGTGTGTTTTATTGGTATCAGCTGAATTTTTAACTGTGTTTTAAAGCCAGTGTGTGCAGCAGACTCTGAGAGTTAATGTCTCTCAGAGCCAGATGATAAATTTTGCTTTAAGAGCTGCAGTTACATTCATTTTGCTTATGAGACGTAGACTCTGTAAATCCCTCATCCGCATTTATATCCGTCAATGCCTGGTGAAGCACCACTGCAGGGCATCTACCTGCCAGGATTTTGGTTTGCAATAGTCCCTGGTGCTTTGCGTATTCACACAGCCCCATTCGGCCTCTGCGCAAGTGCCCTCCGTGGCTGGGGCTAACAATGTGCATTCCTAACCCTGGCTGAACTGCAGCTAATGAAAGACCCGTGCCAGGGGCTGCAGAAATTGCTTCTGATTCCCCTCCTCTGCCTCCGTGAAATGAGACTGAAAGGAGCTTCACAGGAGCAGGGCTCCCTGGGGCGCTCCTCGGCTCTGGCTCCAGGGAGTTTTGTGTGGGCTCAGGAATGCAGTTAAAGAACCTGCTTCAAGTTACTCGGATATTGTGTGACAGCTCAGTTGAAGAAAATGTGAGGAGTTGTCCACTGTGCTATTCTTGAGTTAAGGATAATTGGGAATTTCCTGTGGTGCTGGTGCGGTGGCATTTGGCTTCCCATTCTAATTGCACTCTGTACCCCGAGCGATGGCTAATGGTCCAAATAAGGTGTTTGGCTCCATTCGTAAAATTACAAACATAAACACAGGGCTGTGTTTATATTTGGGATTTCTGACCTGCTGCTGCATGGTGGGTTTGGTTGTAGAACGCGCTTCCCTTGCAGCAGTTTTAGTTGCTTAGTTCCTGTAAGGTGAAATGCTCGGAAAGTATTGTCCGGTCACTCAGAATTACTCTCTCCGAATATGTAAAGTTGGGTCACTCTGTGCTTCTCACTTAAGCTTATAAAACCCTTTTTTTCTTCTGCATTGTTTCTGGCAGTGGGTATTACTTGAATCGTGTTTGCTGCACACAACATTGTTGTTATTCATAGGTGAAAACTCTCTTACTCTTTTAAGACTTTTTTTTCTCCAGTCTGACAAACGCTGCTGCAATTTCATGGCTGTTTTCTGTAGCACTGGCAATGTTTTTCCATGAGGATTTCTGCGCTGTGACTTCCAACAGTCTGTGGCTGGCTGTGCCTTTACCATTTTCTAAACACATTCAAGAAACTGTTTCTGATTGCCAGAGTCTCTTGTTCAGTTAGAGCAGGGCTGCGTTTCACGAGAGCTCACAAAGAGCGTGCACTGGAAATGTTTGTGGTGAATTGCACATGGTGCAACACTGCTGAAATTTCTTTTAAAATATTACGGAACTTTAATTTCTAAACACATCATTTAGTCCTCTAACCCACCGGTCACTCAAGTACTATTCAGTCCTTTTTAATGTCTGGGGTTATTTAATTACTTTTCAGTGTCCTGAAAATCTGCGTAGTGTCCTTGCTTTACAGATAAATCAACATTTTCAGAAATATGTTTGCAAATTATTATTCATGCCTGTTTTTCATCTTGTTGGATGTTTTTGTAATTACTTGTTGAGACATGCTGCAGGGTTTGTCCCGAGCTGGGCTTTGCAGGATGATTTATTGCACAGCCCGTGGATCACTGCTCACCCTGGTGATCTGCGTGGGGGTGCAGTGCGTCGCGTTCTTGTCTGGAAATCTGGATGATGCAGCTTGTATTGAGCATTTTCATGCTCTTTACTGACAGACTCAGTTGTGGGGGAGAGGAGGTCTCTATCACTGGAGGAAATGGCTGGTTGTGAATGCAGATAGTCAAAACCTCCCCTTGGAAAATGCTCTTTTAACTGAAAATATTTGTGCAGAAATGCATCTGTTCCATCAGATTTTTGATGGAAAAACGGAAACATTTCCCATCTGATATGGCTTATTTTGACTTTCCATTTTAATTATAAGAATGAAATACTTTCACTTTATGGAATGAAGTCTGAATCTTTCATTTAATGACGAAGTTTCCCAAATTTCCCACAAAAGGAAGAATTTTGACTAACTTGTATTTTTTGAAAAATAATTTGTTATTTAAGGATATGATCTGTTCATTCTGTCTGTTGTGCTTACAAGGTTTCACTGTGATCAGCCACGTTTTGCCAGACTTCAAGGGCTTGACTTGAAGGGAAATTCTTTTCTTGTGGTGTTATGGATTAAATTTGTGCTCCAAGAATGTTTGTGAGAATAACCTGCATTTAGTTAGTGGAGTTCAGGTGTTTCATGAGGGGCTGTGAAAGCTTCTGCTGCCAGATGAGCAGTCTGGATGCAGCCTGGACTGAAGTGTACTTGCAAGAAAAAACACAGATATCCAGGGTTTTTCCAGGTGCTGAGATTGACAGTGCAGCGGCTGGCATCCCACTCTTGCTGGACACCAGTCCAGCTCCTGAAATGTCGCCTCTGGCAGATGTTAAGGAATACATAGTTCATGAAGCCTGAGCTGCCATTTGCCGCCTAAATGATGGGGTTTTATGTCAAAATGTTCACACTGACAGTGTGTACTGTAGGAAAGCACCGGTGTCACGTATGCTTTGGGGAGAAATAAGGACTTTTCTTTTTGCACCCTTTTTTGATGGTGCCTCTGCCTGAATTTCCAGCCTGGGCAACTGTACTGAATTGTCTATACTCTGCCTAAAGTTTTTGTTCTTAAAGGCTTCTTTATACATTTTCTGATCAGAACAAAGAATTACACAGTAAAAGCAAATTAAAAGCTGCTCGATCTGTGTTAGAGACAATAAATGAACCACAGGTAAAACCTTTTCTTGTAGGTGTTTTTAACAACATTTTCACAGTAAGTATCTTTCTTCAGTTGTGAAACAGTTAATCTCTATTTCTTAAAACCAAAGGTACTGCTCACATTCTTGCTAAGTTAGTCCCCTGAATGTGAAGAATTGATTTGTGGTGCTACACCAATAATGCTTTCTCTTTTCCCTTTTAGAAATACGCAACAGAAGAATGTTTCTTTTTTGAGCGTTTGGAATCCAATAACTATAACACTTACCGGTCAAGGAAATACTCGGATTGGTACGTGGCACTGAAAAGAACTGGACAGTACAAACCTGGACCAAAAACTGGACCTGGACAGAAAGCTATCCTTTTCCTTCCCATGTCTGCTAAAAGCTGACTTCCATGGCACATTCCGAGCACTAATGCTACACAGCACTAAAGACGTCGCCTTTCCTACTCCTCTTCGAAGTAGCACAATATAAGCAATTATTTGCTGATATTATAACTACTTTGGCAGATACCAGATTAAACCATGAATGTTTCATACTGTCTTTATATTGCTCTTTAAACCTATTGTGCCAGTGTGTGTGGAGGTAAAATGATCTGGAGAATACATTTTCAGGATCAGTAACACTTCTGTTTTCTGCTAGGTACCTATGTATTTTATTTACCTTATGCTTGCTTTACGGAGTAGAGGAGAACAAACCTGATGCACACTCATAGCAATAATTACCTTTAAAAATAATTTATATCTTAGCTTATTAGAGAATAATTACTTTCTAATAATTACCTAAAAAGAAGTCCATAGATAACTTTAATATGCAACACTGCAATAATAATTCTAAATTATTACTGTAAGGAAATGTGAAATGCATTGCTATCATGTCATGTTTCTGTAGGACTCGGGCAGCTCCCTGTGGTAGAGTTTGTAGAACAGGCCTGTGTAGACAGCTGGGAACTCCCTCATGGTTATGTCAATCCTATCAAACCCTTCCCGGTACCCGTACAGTAAGAGCTTGGCCACGTTGCTGGTGATGGGCGTGGTGTTTTCCGTCCTGGCCAGCTCCTCCAGGTCCATCCACTCGCACCGGAGGCACTCGTGCTGGCAGAAGCTGATGCGGAAGGAGGAGGGCTCCATGCGGCAGATGATGTACATGTCTGACTTCCCGAAGGCTCCGGGGTGTTCGTGTTGCTGCCTGATGCTTAGGATGGACTTGAACTCTGACTTGATGCCAGTCTCTTCAAAAACCTCTCGAACTGCTGTGTCTCCTGGGTGGAAAGAGCAATCCTTACAATACATCTGAGAGTAACTCAGCATTCCTTAAACCTTTTGGAAAGGTGGAAAGCCTCTTACTCAACGTGTTCTGCTTCATAAGGTTTTCAGAATGTAAGTCTGTTTTTCCAACACAAGGATAAGCTAATTTTTTGGTCCCCAAACAAAAGTAATTGCTGTGTGCCTCTCCTGTGCATCTCCTACAGAATTACTTTGGTAATGCTGTACAGGGTGTGTTTTGAAATGGACACTGATGGCTGCTGGCTCCAGTGGTCCGTTAATCCAAGACAGCACTGCGCTGTCCTTGCAGTCCTTTGGATCCCCATCCCTCTCCTTGCCCCTGCCCGGTCTCAGGTTCAGACCCTGTGCAGCTGCTCCTGTACTGATGTCAGATCTCTTGATCAGGTCAGTTTTGTTACCAAGGGGTAACAAAATGGGTAAAACTGTTTGCAGAAAGTGAAAGTTGGTGCCAGGTCCTTTTCAAGATGTACCTTAAGGGTCTGGTGGCAATTCAAATATGCCACAGCGCCAGTGCAGCACAGAGCCTGTTCCTGCAGGAAACATGCTGCAGACATGCTGCATCTGTGCTGCACGTGTGCATTCTGTGTGCCCCAGCCAGAGTGAGGTCAGTGCTCACATTCCTCACCACAAACGCAGCAGGAACTTTAAGGGTCTACAGGGTCTGTGTGCTGCAATTACAGCCAGAGAACCACCCATCCATCCAGAACTCCTCCAGAGAGAAGATTTTTCTCTTGAATAACAACTTCAATTGAAAAGCCCTAAAGAAGTTTTTTTAATATTCCACTGATTTCCCCAAAGTCTGCAGTTTCATTGTAGTCAAGTCAAATCCCACTTGTCTGGGGTTAACTAGTGGTAGGTTAAATACTGGCTTTTCCCCAATTAATGTAACCTCCTGGTCATGTCTGGTTTGAGTGGTCAATGTATAGAACTGTTGTGCAATGTTACCTGCTCCCGTTAGTTCATTTTCAGTGAGAAATGTGTGTGCTGCCTTGCTTCCAAAAGCAAATGCATTTTGAAAGGCTCCTAGAGATTCACCATCCTATGGAAGCTTGCATCTTGGCATGTCAGAGGGGAACAAAACAGACATTTCAGGGGTAGTTTCATATATTGGAAATAATAACTCCCTGTGGCAGGTGACATTGTTAGTGGGCAAGGGGCTGTGTTACACAGAAGTAAACTGAGATTGTGAGGAATGCTGAGGCAGGCTGTGGTTAAGAAAATTGCAGTAATGAGGGATTTCATTTAAGCTTTGAGCTTTGCTTTTAGATGAAGTGCCGTTTTCTGTTTCCCTTTTATTTAAATGTGTGAATATATATATAAATATCTAATGACAGTTAAACTAGGAGAAACACTAGGGCTGGAGTTTCAGGAATAGATACAAAAATGTGTGCACTTTGCTTAATCTGCATTATGAAACTATTGGTGTCACTTGCATGAGTCAGTTGGCACTCATTTAAGTAGGCAGCCATGCATGTTGTGACTTCATGTAACCAAAGTATTTTAAGCATTGTAATTTCAATTTTTAATTGTAATTTAAAATTTAGTCCCTTGAGTGACTTGAGTTTTTAAGGTTTGATGTAAGAATGAAAAAGGAAAATTAGGCTCTATTCTATTTTATGCTTCACTAATTTATATCTTCTTGTAATATAAGATGTGATGCAGAGAACCGTAACTTTTATTATTCTGTAGTTTAGAAGTGGCAGGAGGGAAGCTGTTAGAGACTTTTCTCCTGGGTGGTTTTCAGTCCAGGCTCCAGGCATAATCTCACCTGTTACGTGAGGGATGGCTGCTGTCTTAGTAGCAGTATCTCTCCAGGGAAATCCCACTGGAATGCCAGTGCTGGTCATTTGTTTTTCCCTTGAGTACAAAACTCCTACTGCCACTGGCACTACAAGTGAGAAGGAGCCTGGCTAGACAACAACCATGGCATTTGGGATTCTTTTGAAAACGTGGATCCATTTCACCATGTTACATTGCATTGTCCACCAAATATTTGTGATTTCCATCACCAGGTTTGACAGAAAGATTTAAAACATGACTTGTGAGTTATGAAAACTAAACTCAACCCTATCCTGACAACCAGGAACTTTCTCCATGTGTCGAAATAGTAACTGGAATACAACCCTACCACATGTTGTAGGGAGACTGCTAAAACAGTAGGTATTTCTAAGGTATGGAACAGTCAGGAAACCTGGGCTCGATACCCAGCTTAAGAATTAATCAGCCTACGGATCATGATTTTAAGGGCTGAGATAACAAAAAGCCGGATTTTCTTTTTCTTCATAAACACCTTGTTCATTCACCTGTGAAGATAAACTCAGCAGTGCTCATCAGCTGTGCTGTGTTGGAGAGAAATGAGAAGATTCCTCAAACCGGCATTGTTTCCCACCACAGGAGTGCCTCGTGTCTCTGTTGGGAGTTAAGTGCCCACAAGACTGAGGCCCTGCACTCCACACAGGCCCTGTGCCCAGGAGCTCTTAGTCCAAACTAATCAAGTGAAGGGGGTGGAAGGAAGCAAGTGCATTTATTTCTGTCTTGCATGTAAAAAGGAGGAGTTGGAAATTTTTGTTCAGTCCATCCCTGAGGTCACTGCCCTGGATTCCAGTGTGAGCTGAGAGTTCCCTGTTTCAGTTTTATTTTGGCTATGTGTGGATTACCTTAATCCTCTGCACTTCTGGCTCATTTTGCAACATGTCCGACCAGCCTACAAAAACAGCTGGTCTCAAACACCCACTTAAAAGAAAGTGTGGAAAAGAGTAAATGTTACAAATACAAAGCTTCTTTGCCCTGAACATAATGCTACCCTGTTACCATTAGGGTCCCAGGATTGTGTCACTCCATCTATTCACCATTAGTTCAAGGAAACAATCCATCACAGGAGTGAGGTGGGTCACGCTGTATTTCACTGGTATTCATGTCTTTATAATTCTGCTGATGTCTGACCTGTTCTCATAGAACTTACCAATGTCTTCTCCTGGATTAGACAGACCTCCTGGAAATTTCCATGCGTTTATAGTCTGTATTGGAGGAAATATCCATTAATGAAGTAGTCAGCCCGTGTTGCACTCTTTAATACGAAGGAGACAATTGGTTTTTTTTGTTGAAGTTGCAGTATTGTTATTTTACAAACATCAGTAAGTAGGAACTTGTTTGTTCCTGCTGATCAGAGACAGCCACAGTCTGTATGAACTATTGGAACAAAACACCTACTGATTGAAAATACAAACTGTCTAACAGTCATTAGACAACGTTGCTGCTAGATAGAGTAGTTGAATATTAAAAAAAAAAAAGCTGCTATAGACTATATAATCTTATATTTAATCACTAATGTATTCCACTTCCATGGTTTTGGCTTTTAAGAAATGTATATATATTTAATCTTACAAACAGGTATTATGATTGTACTGTTCTATACTGCACTGGCTTTAAGATGTCTCTGTGTGTCTGTAATGATCATTTAATGTAACTTGTCATTTTCATGGAATACAAGAAATGAGGGCTTGTGTGTGATTTATGTATAGAAACATTTATTGAATTGCAATAAAGTTCAGTATTAAAACTTGAAGTGGAGGTTTGGTGTTGTTACTCACACTGCTAAAGGAGTCCCTGTCCCTGCACCTCTTGCGAGAGTGCAAAGACTTGTAGGCTTTACCTTTACTTCTGTGTACTTTCTATTTCTTTCCTTGTTAAAAGTTTATGTAGGACGAACTTACCCTTCACCTAGAAATAAATGCAGTAAAAAGGTACCCTGGCCCAAAAAAAGCTTTTTTTTTGTCTATGCAGCGTAGCAGGGAAGCTGTGTGCTTTCCAGTGATTTGAAACCCTAACAACTACATTGGAAAATTATTTTTTTCCTGGGCATTCTTAAAGGGCTTGGATGGGAATTTAATAGATTAAAAATAGTGCAGATGGAAAATACATATATTTGTCATTTGGCTTTCAGATTTGCTTTTAGTTCCTGGAAATCTTTGTGTGTTGTGGAATTGTCCTGTCACAATTAAACCCAAACAGCTCTTAAAATTCCAACAGCTGTTAAATTTATTTTTTTTTTTACTCTGATACCTGTTTAAGATGTTTACTAAAAGGTAAGCATGCACATTTATATTTTTGTATATAAAAGAGTAAATAAATGTCGTGTTTCTAATGTTTACAATGTGCTGTTGAGTCCCCGGAGACTCTTTAGAGCTAGAACCACTTTTGGGGTCTACAGCATGAGAGGTAGGTTTATGCTTTAATTGGTAATTGGTGAATGTAAGCCTGAAGGTCCAGCTATAGCCAAGTCCTCGACATTTTACTTTATTCTAAGTAAAAATATAAAATACAAAAATGAAAAATAAACGAAAACAATTACAGGAAACAAATTCAGAAGAAGGGAAACACCCTTGTCTTTTGTGTTAGAAACTCAACATGTGGTATGATTGAACCAGCCTACGAAAGCGCCCTTTCACTGAAGTTCATTAACTGTGTTTTAGGTCCTAATGAACTGATGTTTTGGGTCCTGAGGAGAAATGTCTTAGTAGCTATTTCAGGAAAGACAGCGGAATGCAGCCAGCCAGTGAGATTCTGGCACAGTTTTAAGTGTATAAAATAAAAATGATGCATCCAAGTGTGTTTCAGTCTACCTAGCTAAGTTTTGATTGTTTCATGTTAAAACTGTATTAATCTCACTTCCCTAGAGAGTTAACTAATGCAGTTTTAGCATGAAACACTTTAACTTGCAAATGACAGCATAATGGAGGCTAAATGTCCCTTAAATGGAGTAGCACAGGCAGCTGCTGGTGAGCCGGAGGGCTTGCTTTCAGCAGCTGAGTTAAAACCGGGGTTAGCCCGATAGGGGCTGGAAGCCATTTCAGTGATGGATGCTCGGTGACCTCAAGCCACATCACACGAGCCACCCTCACCGCAGCACTGCTCTGGTCTGGCACCCTCCGTAGTGAGGGTGAGCGCTTCCGCCTGTGAGGAATTAAAGATCTTTACACCTGCTGCACTAAGGTGGTCTCCAGGTCACGGCCAACCGTGCTACTGCTTATTTAAAGCCACAGATATGCCTGGAATTTTGGAAACCAAATCAAATCAGAATCCTTCTCTCAAAATCTGTTTCGAGCCACGGGGGTTTTCCGGAGGTCTGCATGGATCCAAACACAAGATCAGGGACTCCTGGATCAGTTACGGGAGAGAATAGAAAACTCAAAGCAGGAAGGATACTTAGTTCTGCTGAATCAATCAGCAGTTAAAACAAAGCTGTTGGTTTTCAGAGTTGCTTTTTTTTCCCCCTTAAAATGGAATACAGTAGTCTGTTGATAGATGTGTTCAAGACACTCGTAAAAGGAAGTAACTTTTAACTATCACAATTTTGGACTGGAATGAAAAGAAACATATACTTTGTTTTGTACTACAGAATAGGCTTATATAAATGAACTTCTCTATTTTATAATCCTGTAACAAACATACCTTATTTCTGTCTTGTACAACCAACACCTTTCCAGTGCTTTCATCTAGGACAGCACCTGGTATAGAAAGAATATTGAAAAAGAAGAAGTGTTGGACAACGTCGTTCAATCCTACCAACCAAAATTTAACATGATCTGATAAAGCATAACAAGCCCCTAATGTACACTTAGCAAGGTTTGTATGGATGAATCACAAAGCGGTTCGTCAGTGGAAAACAGATGTACAATAAAATATCAGAAAAAGGTTAAGTATCCCATATAAACATTCAAAGCTGGCAGTACCAAGATAAATAATTGCAACATTTAAGTTCCAGATCAGACAAGAAATGAAAAGAAAAACTTGCTTGTGTTAATATCAGAACTAAAGAATGCAAGAGCAAGAGGTTACCCAAACAATCTGGCAAAGCTGCTCGCTTCAGCAGAGACATGCCTGTAATCTTCCTCAAATAACAGAGAATTTTCCAGTGACTCTGGCTGAGAAGCCACCCTTAAGGGGGACGGATTTTTCTCCAGTGAAATTCATGACAAACCCCCCACCTGCTGTAGTGAAGGTTTGAGTGTTTTTGGGTTAATAACACACCAGGTTTAGTAGGGCTGACTGTACAGATAATGTTCAGCTGTGTGACTGTTTCTGAACTCACACTACCCAGCTAACAACTCACGACAGGAACTGCACCATAATCTAAGTCAACTTTTTAATTAAAAAGTGTTGCTTCCAAGTGGAAAAGTGACACTTTCATTTGATGAAAAAGCCTGACTGAGAAGTGCAGCTTTTCCTCATGTCCTCATGCTCAGCCCATGACTTTCTCCCACAGATTACAAGTTTTCCTACGTGCTTTCATGTTTAATTATGTCATACTCACTGGTCATACTTTAAAAATGTCCTTCCCTTAAAACAGGTATTTTTCTCAGATTTTAAAGAGCGCTGTGGTGAGCAGGACGAGTGCTGTGGTGCAGCTTACCAGGATCTTTTCCACATCAGTCATGCACAGCTTTCAAATTAGAGGTTAACGGTAAAAAATGCTTATGTCATTCTACAGCAGGAGGAAGAGGATACAGGCACATCTGTGATGACATGTGCATTTAAAATGCTATGGGGAAGTATATCCACAGGAAGGAATTATTAAGGAGTGGGTGTCCAGCTAAAAACATCCTCTGTTTTTTAATAATACATGGCAGACTTATGTGTAGGAGGAATATTTCAAAGATGAAGCACCAGTCTTCTTTCAAGATATGTCAAAGGACGTGCTTTAAGAGGGTAGTCACGTATCTGCCTCCCCGTGGCTTGTGACTTTATGATTTCATTCCTCCTGTAAATATTTAGCAGTGTCCAAGTTCAACTACTGTAATGATTAAAAGGGCAACAAAAGGAAAGCAGGAGCAACTTAGTGATTAGAGGGTTTGTTTTCTAGAAAAGCTATTCCTCATCCAAAGGGTTTGCTGAGCCCAGGGAGGGCTGGTGAAGGCAGGAAACTGTTCTTTGAATCAAACAAAGTGTGTTTGCTCTCCTCTGTTCCCCTGAAATTGAAGCCTGTGAATGTAATTTTTGGCAGTGAAATTCCCAGTGAGGTGATCAGAATCTCTGTAGAGGATACCTAAATCCAGAGCAAGAAGGAAAACACACTGACAGGATTTGCTGTCTGGTCTCATGTTCCCTTGCTGGGCCACACCTGATTGGTATCAGCGAGATCAGAGCTTGACTGCAGGCCCTGAATTGTGGTTTTTAAAACTCTCTCCTGCTACAAATGGGGCACCTGGAGCTTTAAATCATCCAATGCCAGGATGCCTTTCTGGAAAGGTTTCTACTTGCAACCCTATCAAGTAATCACTATTACAATACCACTTGGTTTTGAATGTTCTCTTTTGGAAATAGGTGAGAAAAGCATTAAAAAAAATAAAAGAATCCCTTAGACAACTCCAGATAATGAGTAACAGAGGGGAAAAATATCTTCATCCTACCTGTTTTATTTATGACTGATGTAAAAATGCATGCAAAGATGTTCAGTGTTGAGAAGCACTTGTCAACCACAGAATGAGCGCAGACACAACTGCCTGCACTGTAAACATCAGCAGCCAGGAGTAGGTATTTGTAAAACAACTCGGGAACTACTTTTAAGTCACTTTTGATACGTGGCTTATCAAAACCTATCTACCTCCATCTTCCCGTGCAGTTTCACAGTAACACAGCTGCACATTTTAGATTTCCTTAAGTAACAGGACTGGTCAAGGCTGATGATCTTCTGTGTGTCTAGGCTCTCCTTCCTGGAGTCCTTCAACTCCAAGGACTTTGTTTCAACAAGTGGATTAAGGTGGTAACAATGAAAATAACAGCTGTGTTGTAAGGCTCGTAGAGCATGTGAGGGGGAAGAAAATGCCTTTTACTTTTCTTCCTCTCCTTTTACTTTCCTTCCTCAGCTTGTCCTCTCATGCCATTGTTACCTGGCGTATTTACAAACATGTCGCTTTCTGGATGGCAGGCCACATCCTCCTCGGAGGTGGAGAATTTGGGAAATGCTTTTAAAAACATGTTAATCACTTCATACACCAGAGACTCCTCTGTATCTTTACACATGTGGAAAATCCTGCCGCCTACAAACGGATGCAGTAACTTAGCTGGAAGACGCATCACATATTCCACTATTTCTAAACAATAATGGCCAAGCCCAATGAGTAACATTTGCTACTCTCTGCTTGGCCACTCTCATCCAGTCTGGTAAAACATGACCTGACCCCGCTTATTCACACCTTTGTCATCACTTGGCTGCATGGTCCTGAGGCACAAGCCCTGGCTGTGCTGCGTTGGCTGCGTGGGAAACTCCAGACAGGAGGAAAACCTGCTGCTGATCCACTTGGCAATGCGACTCGCTACCTGTTCCCTGTTCCCGTGCTGGCTTCCTGCTGGCCAGCCAGGCACTCTCCACATCTCTGCTTTTCATTTTCAGGATGCTCACAGGGCTGACTCCTGCATTTCACTGACTGGCCACAGCTTCGAGATGGACACTCTCCCCAGGAAATTGATTTTATTTACTGCAGACACTTCATAAAATACTTTTTGGTTAGGAAATAAAAATGCCTTGTGTTTGACTCCTGCCCCAAAATACATACTTAAATAATTTATTATTTCAAGAAAATGAATTAAAAATAGAATGCAGCCTTTCCACTATCCAGGCTCTCCCTCCTAAAGTAGAAAGATAATGGAATCCACTTACCAGATGGTATCCACACTGCTTACTGTATTTTTGGGATGTGTTCCAGATCCACTGACAGTGAGTGGAACAAAGGAAAAAAAACCCCACATACCAGTCATTATTTCACCAAGAGAAAACTACTTGTTCACCTGCCTAAAATGCTTTCCTGAATTATTTGCCTCCTTTAAAGAAACTCCCAATAATGACTAAAAGCGTACAGGCTTGAAAAATGGTAGCAAAGAACACATACACTACATGTTGTCCAATTTAAAAATCTGTACAATAAATTATGAAATCTGTATACCTGAACTTACGAAACTTTGCTTTAAAGGTTTTTCTACTTGCAGAGTTCAAAGCGTTTTGAAGCACAACTGCAAACTATGCTCTGAAAATACATTGTTAAATGTTTATTTGTGAGTCTTTCAGTTATGATTTTTCTAATAGACCTTTCTGATGCCCACTGGGGTCACAACTCATCTCTCACATGATTTCAAGCAGCACTTTCAGCTGCGCAAGTCCTACTTCAGAAAATCTCTCCTTCACTTAGGTTTCCTCACGAGGAGTAACACGGCGCTCGTGCGAGGAGGATGCCCCGTCCCGCTCCAGTTTAATGCCACATATTTTAACGGTGAGGTTTCCATACCTCAGGAGAACATGCTCCGACATGTCCATTGACAAACTCCGAGGCTGCCTTCGGCACCCACCCTGCCCTCTGCTGGCCTGGGACCCGAAGATTCCCACTACCGATGGCAGTAGCACTGTTCCATAACCCAAGGGTGTTTTCCCCAAAACTTCCTTTCACCTGACCTGCTGCTACACGGAACAAACCAGCTTTTGTGAGTTCTTCCTAAATAGATTTTTCAAACTGCTGTCTGTGGGCTTTAACACCATTTGGTGAGGAAGTAACACTCCACACAGTCCCAGCAAGCCAAGGACTAACAAGCCAGGGCTGTAACTGGAGAGGTTTGCTCTCCCCACTCCCGTGATTTCTGTGTGTTAATGTAACCCTTAACCAGTACATGAGGGGTCCAAACCAACCTCCAACTACAGATTACTGAGTGATGGGATGGGTAATGGCAGACCTGTGGAACTCTGCTGAGTGAGAGGACAGAACCACTGGAATTTGGTGAAGCTAACTTCAAGCTGACAGCATTTTTGGCTCATCATCAGTCCCTTGTACTGTGCTATATGAAAAAAAATGAAAAAGGGGAAACCGCCTTGTCTAGTTCCTCAGAAATTTTCACGGTTATGGAACAACTTTCCAGCTGTGGTTGTGGGAGGTCTAGATGGGTAAGACTATGGTGTTTGTTTGGTTTCTTTGTAAAATATATATTTGGATTGAAGACTTCTAAGCACAACTTAGATCAGCTTTCAGACCACTGAAATTTAGGGTAATAGTTGCTTTTGATTATGAACAATCCCTGTTGGGTCAAGTTTTCCCCATTTATAGGTTTATTTGAGCATAGTTTAGGCAGATATATGTATTAAGCACACAGAGCAGAGAAGTGATCTTTTTTCTCTACATTGGTGGTTACGTTTTCATTTGAAAATGCAGCAGGCAGCTGTTTTCCATGTGCTGGCTGTACAGAGGAACGCTTCCTACTGAACCTGCTCCTGAGGGCTCCTTCAAGACTTTCTGTGGGCGCAGCCACTCCTGTAACTCACCTGCAACCCCCAGCTGGTGTGTGGCGAACGCCGGCAGCCTGCTGGGCCCCTCTCCCAGCCACAGCGCCAGGGTGGACGAGCCCTGCTCGGCGTGGTGGAAAGCAAAGCCCTGGGAAGCAGCCACTGCCACAAGGCTGCTCTGGAGGATGGGGACACGGAGCCAGACAGCAACACGGCCTTCGTCCCGCCACTGAGACACGGACTCTGCGAGAGAGGGAAGCGAGGAGGGTCAGAGATCCCTTTGCCCCGGATCTGTGTGGTTTTAAACCTCACCACGCACTCTAGCCATCGTTAATGTGCAAAAATCTGTATTTTCACCTCATTTAGCACTACTGTTGGTAGGAGAAACTCACCAGCAGTGTCAGGGGCTGCCAGCTCGACATTTTATACGGTACAACTTGGTGTTCACGTGCAACAAAATGATGGCTTTTATGTTAGGGTCTGTCATGAGAAACAGGGGAATCTACTCTTCTGAAGTGCTGTGTCCAGTTCTGGGCTCTTCAGTACAACAAAGATAAGGAACTACTGGAGAGAGCCCAGCAAAGGCCACAAAAAGGAGTCTGGACCATCCCTCTATGAGGAGAGACTGTGGGAGCTGCACCTGTTCAGCCTGGAGATGAGTCCCAGATGGGATCTCATCAATCCATACACATATCTCAAAGGAGGGTGCCAAGAGAATGACGCCAGGCTTTTCAGTGGTGCCCAGTGACAGGACAAGGAGCAACGGCCATGCACTGAAACATCTGAAGTTTCACCTCAACACGAGGAAGAACTTCTTCACACCGCGAGTGGCAGAGCACCGTAACGCGCTGCCCAGAGGGCGCGTGGAGTCTCCTTCTCTGGAGACACGCCAAACCCAACCGCTGTGGTCTGCCACTCCTCTGTGTCACCTGCTCCGGGCGATCGCACTGGATGATCCGCAGAGG